>JAQFZU010000039.1:0-85611 GCA_034696185.1 Henia vesuviana
GAAGAACAAGCTTGACTACTATCAAAATAACATGTGCTATCAATAGATTACATTTTAATGAGTCTCAGAAAGAGAGAAAAAACAATTTCTTTTACCATTTTCCCATTTTTTATCATATGCCATGAGACATCAATCTTTATTAAATTAAAAGATGACAGGAGAGATACTTAATAGAAGAAAGAGATTTAATTTTATCATATCAAATATTTGTAAGTCTTAAATTAATATTGAAGATTTTGTAACTTGAATTTATAGTGATGTATGAATCGGTTAAAGTTTTAAATAATGATGTAATGGATCATAATAAATAATAAACACGTAAGCACTCGCATATGAAACTATTATTATAAAAGTATTATTTGAAATTTTGAAAAAATGAATTCAGTATACTGGTTTTTTTAATCGATTACGTTTGATATATAGAATCCGAAGAGATTATAAAAAATTACAAGTCGAATAAACAAGTTAAAAGTAAGTAAAACATTTTAAAATAATTATAATGTAATTTTAATTTGAATAGCATAAGTAATATCAACAAAAGTATTCATAGAAAAAAGCAAAAAGAAAACCTCATAAAACTTATATAAATTCAGTAGTGAATCTAGTAGTTTTGAAGTACTAAAAACTTGAACATTTTTGAACGTAAAAAATTCAAAGCATCGTATAAAAAATTTAGCAAATACTTTAAAATATTTTAAAATTGATGAAGCGATTCCATTTCTTCGAGTCGTCGTCTTATTTCGTCCATTGACTTCTTTGCTTTGTAAATCAATTTTAGGAAATCGCTAGTCATTTTGTCCTTAGTCATTGGCAAAAAATAGTTTCCCTTTAAAAGTAAATAAAAGAAGAAGTAAAAAAAGTGATTTTTTTTGTTTATTTTGAACTTAAGTTAAAAATATACTCACTTCATCAATTTTCTTCGATTTTTTAATACAGAGAGGCGATATTTTAACCATGTTGATGCTGGCTTGTGAATTATTTATGGATAAAATAGATTTTTTTAATTTTTTAGTTTTTAGTTTTTCAATGTCATTCTTTTTGACGAATTTCATCATAGACGATTTAAAATTCCCTCGTGTTATGCAAATGTTTTTTCTGAACGGTGTTTTTAATAGATTTTTAGTCTTCGTAACTCGTTTTTTTTCACTTTGTTTTTGTTTAGCATTATCGCGCTCAGTTGCTTTCAAAGCAGTGGTTTGAGTTTCATTTGAGTGTTGAGTCAATTGAGAAGTTGTTTCGGAATTTGACTTTGCAGAACATTGACTAAGACAATCAATAATTAATCGACCATTACTTGCTTGGGATCCGTCTTTGAATGGTACTTGAAATCGTTTCGAGCCATTTGCATCAGTTAGCAATTTTTAAAATATCGTCTGCTATTATATGCACTTTGACGCCACATTGCGGTATAAGATTTAACTAAGTTTATAAACAATTTTTAATGCACTATATACAACAAAAATTAATGCTTTCAGCAATTCATAAAATAAGACAATTATAAATAAATTATTTTTTTAAAAATATAAATATAAAATTATTTAAAATAAATTTCATTAATTTAAAAATTGGAAATATATACAAACCGATCATGCATTTCTTTCTTCCGGAATTATAAACTCCAAATTTAAGTGTTTAAAAATATCTTCTTCACTAGCTGCGCAAATTCTTCTTTGCTAAATATAGAAAGGTTTACAAATCATAAAAAATTGTTATTTCATAGAGATAAAGCAACTTACAGTTGTGTAAGACCATAAACCATGACTAGTAAGTCGCATATTTAATTTCTTTTTCGCATAATTCCTTATACTTCTATTGAAGTTTTTATTGCCCGTCCACCCAACTAAGGCAAAAGGAAACTGATTTGCTGGGGTGAGAATTACATCAACTCGAACTGCTTTCCAATTTCGTTTACTGTCAGCCAATTCAACCATATGGGAAAAATCTTTTTAAAATAAGAAAAAAAAAATGTATTTTATCCATTTAATTTTCAAAATTATGACTTTACCATTCTTTTGAGGTAGAATTCTCCCATTTAATGGAATTGTAGCAAAATCTTTTGGTGACGCTGAAGTCGGCATTCGCAAAATATAAAAACATTTTTCGAAGTCGTCTATGGCGGCGCCATCAAGTTGAACAGTTTGAGTTTCCAGTTTTTGCAGAGCTTTAACTTCGCTATATGAATTCTTATGAATTAAGCCATACAATACGAGTTGAAGCTCATTTAATCGTTGGTGAAACTTGGGTAGAAATCCAGTTTCTTCTCCTTCTATTGGGTGTGTAACTAAAATATCAACATCATGACCTTGACTTTTCCCTCTGAAATTAGTCAGTTTAAATTACATATTTAAAAAATTATCATAAATATTTCATCATACCTTCTAAAACCACCTGCAATTATTAGTTGAACACCTGGTAAAATTTTCTCAGCTTCAAACTTGAAAAATTGTAAAATATTTTCTGCTTCCGATTTCAATAATGGTGTGTTTAAATCAGTATGAAATGCTAACCCTAAATTTAAAATAATAATAATTATAAGATTAAAATTAAATAATAAATAATTTAAGCAATTCACCATAATTAATTTTTTCAATATCACCAGATGTTTGAAGTTGACCATTCAGATGAAGTTGTTTAATATCATTTATAGTTCGTAATCCAATTTGGTACCATCGATTAGCTAAAACAGGCCCAACACCAAATGTGCTAGTGAATAATTTAACGGAATTAAACCAACTATCTTGCACAATTTGTTCAACTTCACTCGAAACTCCTTCTTCCAATATATCTTGAATTATTGAAAGCGAATGTTTGCCTATATCTTTAAGTTTAGCCACTTGGCTTATTTTTGTTACAGTGAATGATAGACTTTTGAGAACAGCAGAAGCTTTAGAAAAAGCCAGAGCTCGGCCGTAATCTTCAGTTTCGTTTCTCAATTCTGCATGCAAAATCACTATATCAATGGCATTCTAAAATTACAAACAATTTTTTATTTCTTGACTTATAATAACCTAAAAATCGAATTTTTACAGTTAATTTGAAATTATGATGCTTTATCGGCGCTCTTCTTTGACACGCGTAGCAATTGTAGATGTTCTGGGGCGAAACAGAACGGGTCTGGAGTGTCTGAAATGAGATAAAAGTTTAATTTTTAATTTTTAATTTAATCTTAGTTTATTACTGGGTTTTCAGATTTAATTCTGTATTCTTCGGGTGGCGGAATGAGAGGTTGATTCTGTTTAACGCTGTCTATCAACCATTTGGTTGATACAATTTGAATATTTTTAATCCAATCGCTTTTAATTTGATTAATATCAATATTCCTATAAACCTGTTCTTCGTTCTCAAATTCAGTGAGCATTAGTGCAGTATCTTTACTAGAATAAATTAAGGAAAATTAGTTAATGAAAATCATAATATGCAATATTATTCTCACCTCAATTTATTCTCAACAACAAACCCATTTTTCATTGCACATTCCTTCATAATCTCTAGTCTTTTTGTTTGGATTCGACCAGGAATGAAGTAAAGCTTCAAGTTTGGGTGAAAAATATTTGTCATTTCATCATTGCTATTTGGGATTGAAAGTTTTGTTTGTTTCCGTCTTTTAATCGATTTAGCCATTTTGTATTAAAAATATAAAATTTTAAAATTTATAAAAAAAAGAATTAATTCTCCCTGCGTAATAACATTCGCTTGCCAATGAGTTAGTTTTATAACTCGTTCATAATCACTATTACACAACTACTTTTTTATAAAGTTTCATAACAAACATAGGGAGCGGCCATATTTGATTTCATCACTAAAAGGCGGAATTCCATCAACCATTCTTAGAACCTCCGAACATACATCGAATATACATCGAACGAATAGATTCTTTGTCCACAAAAATGTATTAATACTATTATCAGTTTTTTTTGTTGTGTTATAGTTTTATCTTGTAGTTATATTTTTATAATTAATAACTTGAGTATTTTTAAAATTTATAAATGTTTTAATAATTAATTGTTAGTACTGAAATATTAATAAGAAGATTTTATACATAAAATCAATAATTGTCAAAATTAAAAATTGTTTTAATATAATTTTAACTTTAAACAAAATATTTAAATATAAAAACCGGATTTGTTGTCATTTCAAGTTTTCTGAGTATCCAACATGGTTGTCTGATGTCTCCAAGCATTCTCGAGCAGCCACGCACATTTTGTTGTAGATCGGAGAATTGTTTAATCACTTTGCGATGGAATATTTAATCAGTCACTCATATAAACAGATTTTTCGAACACCCACTGCTAAATGTAAGTAATCGAAATATTTGAAGCGACAAGATTGTGATTTACGTCAGCTGTTGCATAATTATATATTTTCATTGCTATTTTATCAGATTTATGTACCCAATGTTCTCGTCGAAATTGTGGAAGTTGCAATTACCGAAATTACAGGTAAATAAATAATTACAACAAAATTAAATATTGATTTTTAATAAATAATTTAAAAAAAAATTAAATTTTCTAAAATAAGTAGCAGAATGTGTTAAAAAGGAAGATTGCCAAAAACATTTTTGGCCAGACTTGATTAATGATGCAATAGAGATTTACTAGAAATTCATCTTTGATTTTTATTACAGTTGCCTTAGGTACAATTATACATGTGAAACGAAACCGGCCTCGCAAACGTGGTTACAGGGATTAAGAGGACAGGAAATTCCTAATGCCGCTGCCTTGATGTCATTTCGTGATTTCACCAGTGGTTCTCGCGTATTACTGAATGTTAATTACGATGACACACGACGTCCTCGCCAAACGGAGCTTTTGCGTCAAAATTTGGGACCATCCGTATACGCTATTGGACAAATACGGAATATATCCATGTCGCCTGTATCCAAAAAGGTAGCTGAGGCTGAAAAATCTAAAGTGGAACGGACTGTAGAGGCATTAAAAGAAGGAGCCAAACCTGTCCCGGCACCGAAAGAATCTATATGGAAGAGAATCGTTCATGAAATTATGCATTATTATCATGGATTTCGGTTGTTGGGTAAAGATATGAAAATTGGTTTCAAACTGGGAATGCGTTTGGCTAGAGGAAAGATGTTAACGAGGCGAGAACATCAATTGGTTTGTTTTTTATTTATTTTTTTGTTTCGAGTTTAAATAGTCAAAAGTTTTAATTTTGTCTTGCAGTTGATTCGCACAACATCGGACGTATTTCGTTTGGTTCCATTTTCAGTCTTTATTTTTGTTCCATTAGCAGAGTTGACTCTGCCTTTAGCATTGAAATTGTTTCCCAATATGCTACCCACTACTTTCCAAACCAAAGATGAAAAGGTTTGAAATTATTTATTTACATAAATTATATTATTTTTTTTTAAATATTTTTTTAAATTTTATTTTAGTTACAAAAATTGAAGAATCAACTGAAAGTAAAATTAGAAGTGGCGAAATTTTTGCAGGACACATTGGATCAAATGAGTTTACAAACTAAAGGTGAAAAGAATTCCCAAGCAGCGAAGCAGTTCAAAGAATTTTTTACAAGAGTAAGATAAAATAATTTAGTACCTGTTTAAACTCGTTATTTCACGACCATATTTTTCTTCAGATCAGACAAAGTGGAGCTGCGCCTTCTACTGAAGAAATTCTCAAATTTTCCAAATTGTTTAAGGACGACTTAACTTTGGATAATTTGCCACGTGGCCATTTATTAGCACTGTGCAGGATGTTAGAATTGAATTCGTTCGGACCCAGCAGTTTTTTATCATTCCAACTCCGAATGACACTCCGAAACTTGAAAACGGATGACAAAATGATCCAAAAAGACGGAATGGAAAATCTAACAACCTGGGAATTGCAACAGGCCTTGAAAGCGCGAGGAATAAGAGCAATTGGATACACGGATGCAGAAATGAAAGCTCAGCTCGGCAATTGGTTGGACTTGAGCCTCAAACAAGATATCCCTCCATCTTTGCTTTTATTGACTCGAGCCATGGCTATTACTGACGTCATGCCCGGTGTTGATCAATTGGCACAAACCATTAAGGAATTACCAACTACAGTGGTAAGAAGTTTTATTAAGACATTTTTCTTGCATTTCGTAATTGTTTTATTAGGCTACTCAAGCCGAAGCTAGTCTTGGTGAAATGGAAGGCAAAATTGATAATAAGATCAGATTGGAATTAATCAAAGAGGAAGAGAAAAAGATTGTGGAAGAACAGAAGGAAAGAGACGAAATGGAGAAACAGGCAGCCTTAGCGGATAAATCTTCACTTCAAGATCCAGCTGGTAATAATAAAATATATTGATTCATAAAACAACATTACACAGTTATAAAAATTATTTTTAGTTCTGGTTAGTAAAGAAGGAATTACTGGCAAAGATTTGGATCAGATTGAAACGGCAATAGATTCGATGTCGGCACAGAAGAAAAAACTATTGATTGAGAAAGAAGAACTACAGGACTTAAAGGCAGAAGTTGCAGAATATAACGAAGACATACAAGAATTAAATGAAGAAAAGCAAAAAGCGGGAGTTAGTCCTAAAGTTTTGCAAGAATCCAAAGCAGCGCAGCGAGTTCATCGTCAAATTAACAAAATGATTAAAAAGATGGACAAAGTTATTGATAAGGCCGAAACAGATAAACTTGGTTTGGAGGATAGGGTAAACAGTGGAGATGCTAAGAAGTATGTATTAATACTGAAAATAGCATTGAAATACTGATTTATATTTTTTTTCCATTATTTGCTCTTAGGGAGGAATTAGTATCCATTAGTGAATTGGTTTCAGCAATGAGACGTCTTCAGAAAACTCCGGATAACGAGAAAATGAAAAAAATCGAAAACGTCCTCACTCGAATGGATATTGATCAGGATGGAAATATTAATATGGATGATGTTGTCAAGGTAATAGATTTATTTATTTTTTTTAAATATTTTAAAATTTTATTTTAAATAATTTGAATTTAAAATAGGTTTTTGAGCTTTTGGGTCACGAAACATCGAATATTACTCCTCGTCAAATGAAGGAGATTGTTGAAATGCTCAAAAAGGAAGAAGCACTTAGCATGGAGGAAAAATTAGATAAAGTAGTGCGAACAACTCGAGGTCGTTTTTGAATTGGTTACATGAACTAAATGTATGTTTTTTTATTTTTTTTTTAAAACCTTACCATTTGTCACTATCCCTTTCATCCTTAATCCTAAAAACCTTAAATCCTATAGTAAAACTTTAAAGCAGAAAAGAAAAAAGCGAAAAGGAAGAACCCACGATTCTGAAGCAATGCAGACAGAAGATTCGGTCCATGTTTTATTTTTCTATACAAAATTGTGTTGTAAAATATGTTGGGTTGCAAAAATAAAAAAAAAACGCTTTAAATTATTTGTTCGAAATGTTTAAAACAAATTGTATTATTTAGAGACGAAAATATTAAAAAGTTTATTAAAATTAAAACTAAATACTGTGTAATTATTCTTATTATTTTTAATAAAAACTATCAGACATCGAAAATAGTTGATCGGCTATTTTTTTTCGGTTGCTATGGAAATGGGGAAAAGCAGCTGCTGAATTATAATATGGGGCATTGAACAAGTGACGCTGACCCTTGTATATTGAAATCGATATTGCTACGAATTGCAAATTTAATCATTCGATTTAAAAGCTACTGTCGTTTATTTAAATATTTTCCTATGGGTAATTTTGATTGAAGAATTTATACATGAACTCAATTTTAACAAGTGTAATTCGTACATATGTTCTGTATATTCGAATGCACTTGGGATGATGAGAAAACTTCTTCTGGCTTATGAGCAATATAAGCTGCGTGGATTGAAGATTAATTAGATATTGGGAGTATACGAATGGGTATATAAACTCGACTCGATTGAGTCGACCAACTCATTCAGACAACGCAGATAACATCAGGTGAGTTAGTGCAAATTAAGTTACATTTTTTCTCTCGTTTCTGGGTTTGAGTTTTCTTACCATTGAAACAGAATGAAGTGGTTCGCTATATATTTCGCTATGACTGTCATACTTGTCATTTTGACACCTACCAACGCCCAAGTTACATTTTCTCGCGATTGGACTCCGGCAGGCAAACGATCAATGGATTGCGGATTTATCAAGACAAAGCTTCTTCGAGACATTGCTGTTTTATTACAGGTAAAATTATCGGTGACTTACCAATTCATTGGTATTGACGGTTTTCCTGCAGATGGAGGCAAGTTCATTGAAATCTTGTGGATTACCGTTGATAGAGCCTTATCATGAAAACCAGTGAAAGATTTCGTAGAAAATGATTATATAATGTTGTTGGTTGAAAAAAAAAAAATATTTAGATTTAATGTAAGTACTAGAAAATAATGTAAAAAAATAAAAAGTAAATTAGAATTATTTATTCTTAATGTTTATGTTTGAATAAACTATATGAAAAAATTTGAATTTGTTTTTAGCCGATATCTTTTTTATTTCTGCGCATCCGATTTTCATCGGTTTCTCATTGAAATGCAATAATTTTTAAAAAAAGGAAAATACAAATCGATGAAAATTTTAGGCTACTTCGAGGCTGTACATTTTGTACAGAAGTGTTTGAACTCGTAAAAAAATTCAGTTATTCATTTTCTTATTAGAATTTAATATAATTGTAAATTTTTAAGAAATATATTTCTTTAAACTATTTATTACATATTAATTGCACATTAACAATGTAGTTTCTAAGGACAAGCAATTTGATTTCCTTGAACTTTACGATCAACACCAACGACTAAGCACAGGCGCTGTTGGCAATAGGGTGTACTTATCTGCGTAGCCCAATTAATATCCAAGTGATAATTGAGGCCGAGATTCAATAGTTGAGTCGATAAAGGTACCAATAAAAAAAATTTCATTTCCCATATATGGGGCCAGTTTAAACATCAATGGGTAAAAAAAATTGTCCAAACTGAAATACTTCAAACATAAGAAAGTAGGAACAAATTAGTTTAAAATAAGTCTCGTAGATGGCATTGCAGTTTGAGCATTGATTTTCTTTTTTCGACGATTTTCCGCAGATCGTCGCATTCCTGTTTAAATATTAATCTAATCAATTTTACAAATTTTATTTACTCTCACAGATGAAGTAAAAAGTTAAAAATAGATAATAAATTGTCTCAATTATTTGCATTTTAAATTAGTAATTTATTATACTTTGCTATGCATTATTATTTATTTATTTATTTGAATATGAAAATGAGATTGGTTGCAAAAATCCAAATAAAAGAATAATTTTACAAAATAAAAAAAATAAACTTAATTTTTAAAATATTGAATAATGCACATGCACTACGATAAATTGCAATTGTCCATGTTAATATAGCGGAGCTGTGGGAATTTTTATAAATCGATTCCGAAATAGTCAATGAGTCTTTCTCTCTCTACGCAGAAATAAATAAACAGGAACTATGCCGTAATACCAATTAAACTATAATTCCCAAACCTCACATCAATCACTTGTGTTGACGATAGGTTCACACGTGCGGTCACAAATAAGAAACTTAAGAGTATATAAAATTGCGTTTTAATTATAAAACCGTGGGAAAAAAATATTGTCGCATTGTCATCGAAATTTATCCTTTAACTAAATATAAAACAATTTTTTTTCTTAGTCCATATTTATTTCCATTTACCTACTTGACAAGAGGTCAAAGAAGAAATTTAAGAAATGGAATGAAGTAGACAGATGCGTTGGAGCCCACAGGTCCAAAAACCCACAATTCAGAGGGTTTGTTTGTTTATTTAAGACTTCTTCCCACTCCTTTTGACTCCTCAGAAACCATCGTTAAAAGAGACCCCTTTCGCTTGCCAAAAGAGTTCTTGATGGAGTTCCGAAGTGCCGCCGACGGTTATATTATAAAATGCAATTATAAAACAATAATCCTCCCGTACTTTTTTGAGGCTAAAAAATAAAATTTTAATTTTTAACAGCAAGAAAAGCGTTAATTGAACTTGACGTCGAGAGTTTCAACACTGTCATAATTTTAAACTAAACTTAGTCTGCGTTCCACTGCAGCGTTTGGTGTTCACATTTCAGAATGTCCATTACGTTTAGCTGGGGGAAAACGTTCCATCAAAAAGCCTCTCGATTCACATCAGGCGCTCTTTCCTTTTCTTCGATGACGTCAGCTTTGTTCAAGAGACTATTTCCGCTGCAGTCATGCTTTGATTTTAATGCGTTATCACCAGAACCATTTGCGAATCTATTTCTATTCTTTGCACATTTTAAGCAAAAAAAAAATTTTTTTTTAAATGATAAGTTAATACACCTTACTAAAAGATTAGATTAATAATAATAATACTTTGCAAAATAGTTAGAATTACATTTTTTATATAGTTGATATAAACTAAAACAAAAAACACTCAGTTCTTTATGAGTTTATCTGGACAGCATCTGCTAATTCAAGAGCCTCTTATTATCGTGTTACTCATAAACTTTCCTTGCCACTTTCCACTATTAAGTGGCGGGGCACATTTTTTTCTATAAAAAAAATTTACCACCCCTAATTCAATATGAAAATAGATTTAAAAAATCATAAAAAACAAATTATTATTCCTCTTATTTTTAATTATTATTGCTATAATATCATTGCATTTTGCATCTACTGAGATCATCTTGGACAAAAAAGTTGCAAAAAAGTATTTAAAAGATGCTGGTGGCCCGTTCGTTGCTCTCGCTAGGTGGTCAACTGGAGTCATTGAGAAACAGAACTCTGATAAGGGGTTAACGACTTGAGAGGACTCCCATTTCATCGCGAGAGACGGGGTCGGTTTTAATTACTCGACCACTTAAGTCTAAGTCGAAAAAGGCATTGCCCTCGCGTTAGAAAAATATACAATCCAAACATTTTAATTCCTTCAACATCGTGATCGAATACTTTTCTGGCTTCACAAAACAATCCCCTGGAAAAGTACACACAGACTTTAATTGATGCTCTGGGGTGAGTTGCTGGCCCTGGGGCCAATGTGTCCGACCAAGTGGCGGGGCAAACACTCGCCTCGCTTCTATAAACAATGCAGACCACCCACGCGTGGTTAAGGGCGTCGAATGCGCGACACCCGACACTCAGTTCACGATTCATGTGAGAAGTGATTTCCAAAATTCCACGCCACTGCGAGTTACTGAAAAGTCAATACGCCCGTTAATTATTTGCATTGCTTCGTCGTTACTAAGGCAACTGTCCAAGTGGTCAATCAGCGCTCGACTGCTGATAGCAGGTTGGAAAGCTCGGCATGGACGTCTTGCTAGTTGCTAAGCGATTGCCGCCGCAGCCAACTCACAAGTGGCTCCACCCCCTCGTCATGGAGTGTCGAGTCAGCGGCTGCGCGCGCCTCTCTTGCGCTATAAATGATTGTCGTTCCTTTAACCAGCCCCACCTCCCAATACGTCATTTCGGCACGAGCTGATGCTAGTATTTGTCTGTTTGTCTGTGTACTTCATTTCATTTTACCTCGCGTTGCTGAGGACAAAAAATCGAGTTGATTGTAAAACTCTCACTTTGACTTTATTATTATTTTTATTGTTATTATAATGGAAGTGCCGACTGATTCGGGTGAAGGATCCAACAACAAATCTACACCTTTTTCTATCGCTGACATCCTTACCAAATGTCATCCTCGAACCGAATTAGAAAATGACGAACCTAGACTTAGCCCGCAACCTATAGACTTAAGTAATACCGTTACACCTCCGCATTCGCCGTCCAGTTCTTGTTCATGCGAAGAAATTACCAGCAGAGACTCTTATTATCAGGAACTTCTGCATCCGTCGAATCTTCGCGATCACGTATCTTTCTTCCAACCTCAAGCCACGAATCCGCATCAGCGGCGAATGGACCTTTACATAGATGATAAGTTTAATGGTAAGTTAAAAAATAATAAATTTCTAAAAAAATTAAAATATTATAATGCCTAAAATATAAAATGCGAGAAAACTACGAAATTTATTTTGCATTTAGCAATTTATTTTGTTAACGCGCTGTTATTTTGTTAACTTAACGGAAAAAAGTAAATTGAAAATGCTTATTAACTTACTTGCTATTAAATGAATCAATAATTTGCATTCCGCATAATTAAATGTGAAAATAAGTGGTAGCGATTCCATTACTTAAAATGGAAAAAAATATAAAAACAAAAAATAAGAAATATCGAAATTCGAAAATTCGCTCTAAACTACACAGTAGCAATTTACAGTTAACTTCATTAGATTGTATCTGCAAAATGCACTTCTAAGTTTTTAAAAATGCATAACTTGAATTTTTAAGATTCCGATAAGAAGTTGCTAGTTTTTTTCGCTATTAACGAATAGAAAAATTCTCGGCATCTTTAAATTGTTTCATAATTAAAAAAAAATAACATTATTAAGAAAATAAATGTAACAATCTGATAATCTTAAGTGCAAAGCAACTTATATTGTTGTCGATGCACGAAATTTATATTTAAAATTATATATTTTACTCATACGACAAATGGATGTTCAAAATTAAGTTATTAAAGATCGAAAAATTCATAATTTTGCAAAATAGTCTTATAATTATAAATTTAATAAATATTATAAATCTCTTTTTTCTTTACATTTTTTAATGCAGACACATCTGATAATCAAGACTCCAAAGTTTCATCCTTAAGCTCGTGCAAACCCAGAAAGAAACGATCTCGTGCAGCATTTTCACACGCGCAAGTGTTTGAATTGGAAAGGCGTTTCAATCATCAGCGGTATTTATCGGGCCCCGAAAGAGCGGATTTGGCGCAAGCGCTGAAATTAACAGAAACTCAAGTTAAGATTTGGTTCCAAAATCGCCGTTACAAAACTAAACGTAAACAACTACAACAAGAAATGGTTCCCGCAGCATCAGCTCGCAAAGTGGCCGTCAAGGTTTTAATGAGAGACGATCAACTCGTATATCATCCCAACGACTTGATCAGGCCAGTTCTATATCCATCTTACCCATTGTCCGGCGTCTATTACTATCCACCTCACATGCTTGCTACTACCCATTTTACTTCAGTCACATGCTCTCAGTAATCATATTTTTTATTACATAATGACAAATGTAAGTCGGCCGCGCATCAACATTGGAATTTTGATGTTAAAGTTTTGACTAATTATAAACAACTGTGATAAAAACAGGTATTTTAAAATTAAAAATTAAATTAAAATTGAATACTAAAAATCGTTTTATGCACTCGAAGTATTGCCAAATCAAAATTGAATATGCTGTAAATGTAGGAATCTACAATTTAGAATTAAGCATAATATTTTTGTGTATTAAATTTTATTAAATTCTTTGTACCGGTAAGTAATCGTTGTATGTCCAAATATTTAAACGCTACAATTTATTTGTAATTGTATTTCTATAAATTAAAAACTAATTATAACTTATGTATTCGTATTTTGTGAATATTTATTTTACAAGTTTTTAATTGCATTATCGTGACTGTTTGTTAAATAATGAAATTAAGTAGACAAGCAAATTAACATCGCACAGTGTATATCTCCTATGGCAAACTCGAATATAATTTTATATTTTGCCACTGAAATGTCATTTAATTCAATTTAAAAAACAATCTTATTGTTTAAAATTACCTTTTCACCTTATGCATTTAAATTCTGTTATTAACTTAAAAACAATCAATAATTATGTCAAAAAGTCTGTAAATAACTACACGTCAATCAATTAAATAGTTTTAGTAAATAGAATTATTTGTTTGCTTGTTCTTTTTTTCTCTTAATACCGCTATCACGATCATTGACAGTTTGTTTGGTAAGGCTTATATTTCAACTCTATTCAACCAAGGATGGTCTTTGAAGAGGTCGCATGTTTATTGTGGACGTCTCGCACTCGAGCGCGTTAAAGAATTCGGTTAACCATAAAAAAATATATACAATACTATTTTAATGCATTCTTAAAATTCTGAGTGTATAATACATAAATAACACATAAAATATCATGTTTTGACTTAATTATTTTATTTCGTAGAATTATATAACGGAAATATTTTTAACTGAAACACTGAAAATCTATTTAGATAATTGAATTCTATTTGTTTTAAAATTTTTTTTTATCGAAAGCAACAATTTTATAAACAAAGTACTTCGATGTTTTCAACTCGTAAACCCTTTGTTCACAAGTGCGCACTGCGATTCAACTCTCGTCGGAGCCATCAAATAAGCAATTTAGAATCGTTGATTTGCAACGTGGTCTCCATGTGTGTTTTTAACCGTTTTTCGCTTTGTCAGTTTATGTTTATTTGCAGTGGCTGGTTATTTATACGTTGGCCTATCAGCTTCTTCATTTGAGAGCTTCATGGCTGGCTATCTGTAGCGAGAGACGCGTGCCGCGATCCCAGAAATAGACTGAAGGCATCGAAAGGGCATTCTAAAGGCTTCGTTGCTTAACTTATATATGAAAGTAAATCCAATTTGATTTGCTTGCTTAACAGCTCTCGCTTGTCGTCTCAACGTGGCCATCAACAAACTTGAAATGTAAACACTGCGGCCGCCCCCGTTTCTGCATCTTAAAATGTAAAAGCACCTATCAACACATGCATTTAATTTGCTTCGAAATAACTGATTCATTTTTCAATTTTATTTTGAAAAAAATTGTGATTTTCTAATTTAATAAATTTAGGAATTTATAAAATTAAAAAAAATTCTTTATTTTTTATTTTAATATATTCAATTAATTTTAATAAAATTTAACAATTTTTTTAAAACTTTTTTTATTGAAATATGAAATCTTTGTGATTGACAAATGACACAGAGATTCCATTATGTGCTTGAATTGCATGAATGCTTCAAAATATTCAATCTCTGACTGTTAACTTCCTTTTATGCCATCACATCACATTCAAATCTCAGCTGCACAATTGAGGCCAGATTGGCAACTTTGCGAATTCACTTAAACATTACATAAACTCGATCGATGTCTGCATACTCGTCACCAAATGGCATGTTAGGTGGCTGGCCGCCATTAACGCGTTTTCTACATGATTACTTCCATAGGTTCTACGAACGTGTTTAATTGAGCAGAACGTTGAGGGTGTTCAAAATCGACTAAAACTCATTCGAAAATTATTTTTACGCACCGAATCTTCGATAAATACTTTTTTAAAATCTACATTTTTCAAGATGTAAATAATTTGTCAGCAAGAAACCACAGACCCTTGATTTACGACACGTGAAATCTGAGTTTGTCAGCTGCAGATCGTCCACTAAAAATCAACATTTAAAAACCGCAGAACATTAACACATTTGAGTTTGGGTTTGAAAAGAAAGAAAGAATCAAATTTTACATTTTATTTACTTAAAAACGTTGGAAAAAAGTTTCAATTTGCATTTGATTGATGTTATGCTGTCCACGTTAGCTTTTGTGCATTTGTATTGGTCACCTAATCACCAACACAACAGTCAAGAAATCTGTACACACAAGTCTCTCCCGTTGCGCTCTCCGCGCACGTTCTCTACCATTCTACTCGCAGCGCTTATAATTCGGCAATTTGAGACAATTTAGAGAGCAAGAGTTGTCATTAGGCCCGGCAGGGGGCGAATAGCGCGAGTGTACCTCCCCTTTGGTTTGTGCGTGCATCGAATGTCATTTGCCGAGTGCCTCTCTTGGCAATGCGCGTGCGCCTGAGGTCAGCGCATTACTTCTTCAGACTACCCGCGTTTCATATCTAATTGTGGGGCCCACAATTGGATAGTAATTGAAGCGAGGGGGGTCAGCGTGGGGGGTGAGTCTGCACGTGACACTTGGACACCCTGACTGCATTCAACTGAGAATGGCCAGTAGTCCAAGTGGTTTCCGTCCCCATTTTCGGACTTGAAAAGCGCCATTCCACCTTGCTAAAGTGTTTGGAAATGGTTGCGCAAATGACCGTAAGCTACGTCGGCCAAGAGAGTGTGCTGAGGTCTACGGACTCAACCGTGATCGTTAAGGGTCTTTTGTTGTGTTCAAAGAGCAAAGCACGGATCTGAGCGACTGCCATTACCGAGTGCGCACTTCTCTAAAAATTGTTTACATGTAAAAAAAAAATTAAATAAATAAAAAATAAAATACAAAAAAATAAAAAAAACATTTTTAATCAATTGTAATTAGAGATAGGCAATTGTAAAGAAGATTATGAATATGATAGTGTTGAGAAAAGGAGTGGCATCGAGGAAAAGAACAAGTAGGCGGTTCACAGTTGCCAGATAATGTGTCGAAGGGGTAGCCGCCATTTTTCAATTAGGAAAAGTAAATGTGAACCATCAGTCATAGTAAAATCTAAAAGGCGTGTCGATTACAATACCAACTCACAATGGGGTAACGGGTGCCGCTTCGCATTAGAAGCGCTTGAGCATTAAACGTTTGTAGAAAAATATCGAAGGTTGGGCGTTCAATACGTACCTGGAAAATTATTATTATTATTATAATTTGAAAAAAAATTAGATAAAGTTGTTCGAGAGATGATTTTTTTGGCAGTAAAAAAAAAGTTTTTGCATGATTAGTCACGCAAAAGATATCATTAAGAAGCTAAAGTGATAGATTTAATAAATTAAAAAAATTAACTCACGTGATTATCGAATTAACCGAATTTAACAAACCGCCCAATCGTATTGTTTGGTTCACGATAATGACGATCGGTATAAAATCTGATGAAAAAATTGCGTGTTTTGTTTATCGGGTGTCACTTTACATGAAATATGACACGACTCAAGTTAATTATCACGAGCTTTGCTTATTTTTATTTTCAAAACTTAATTCAATAGAAAATATTTTCTTTTGTTGAAAAAAGTCCGATTAAAACAAAGTGCATATAGACTAAACATTTAAACGAATTAATTTTTTACTGTTAATTTTTTATAAATTTCTTTTTTCGTTGTATTTACATATCTATTTTAGATGCACACATGTTCATCTGTTAACACAACTTCCTTATCGGATGACTTTTCAAACTAAACAAAATGGTTGCGAGACATCGTTGAATTCAATAAAATTTTTTAGCGATAAAATTCAGGAAGCTGCACTCGGTGCACACTTTAAGCGCTAATAAACATCAGACATTAGAGCTTAAAATGGAAATTATTCAGTCAAAAGATATTGTAAAATGTTGGTTTAATCTAAATTTTCTTTACATTGAGGTCTGTTCTATCGTCACCAGCAAATGCAGTGGCCTGCCACGTTTCTGTTGTCGACTAATTTAGATTCTGCTTCCACCACTCTCAGTTGAAATATTTACACGAGGGTCAATTACGAGTCTTCGTGGTAGACTAAAATCTCGCTCGCCCACATAACTCCATAACACTTTAGACGGAACTTTTGAAAAATTTTTATTTTTAAATATGAGAACTAATATGGATATGCTATTTACAGATTTAAATAAAAGTTTAAATAAATATACCGAGATAAAATTTCATTGATGCTTAAAACGGAATGGCATTAATTTGTATCCCCTAAGCCCAGATGGATCCTGTAGGTCATCAATTTGAGGACATTTGAGGGCTAAGATCACTTTCTATAGACTAGCTAAATGGTAATACCAGCTGTTTCAACTTGTGAAATATGATACAGTGATACAATGTTACCCACCAATAGAATTTGAAATGGATTTAAATGTATTAATATTTGTATAGTAATTTTTAATCGCAATAAGAAAATTGTTATAATTAAATGACAATTAATTACATTTCTTGTGTAGGATAAACTATAATTCATTATGTCTTTATTAAAATTTCTTCAAACTTAATTTTTTAAAATTTACTTAAAGATTAATTTTAAGTAAAATATATTTAGATGAATGAGTAAGTTGATTTATTAATTCCACTCATATCTATTAGTGGTTTTTAATAGTCAGAGGCAAGAAAATTCGTGAAAACGCTCCTACTGCCAACTATTGGAAAGATTACAAACCTAAATTTTAAAATTATACCGCCAGTCGTCAGCATTAGCAAGTGTCATAAACTTAATGACGGCAAATCAAAGGCAAGTAAAAATAGCGGATTAATTACGACGACTTTTTATAAGTAAACCTTCATAAATCCTCTTTCTCTATTAATAAAATAATGAAGCATAATTAACTAAATATTTGTATTTATTAGTATTAGATACCCTGTAAAAGATCAAGGCTTCTCATTATATTCATATATTACCAGATATTGCCAATTTCATTAGGACTAATATTAAAATGCAATAATGGCGATTGACACGAGTTTTAGTAAGTTTTATTTATTTATTTTTATTTTTAATTATAATTTGTTTGGGCGGCAAATTAATTGATATTTTATGAAAGTCGTTAAATTTTATTGCTTACTTGCAAGCATATACTCAAAGAAATAACTGCTGCGTATAAATTACAGTTTATTTCGTGTGTGGGCAATTACAGAGTTTACTAGGGTTGTAGGTCTTAGTACTTTAAAATGAGCAAACAGGGTTGGTCTTTTAAGACTCAGCTTCTGTTGGTACAAGGACAAACTCCAGCACCTGCTTAAATTTGTTCGCAGAGTAAATATGCCCAGACTTTGGACAAGGAAAGTCTTGGCGCCAAAATTTTCGGTTTCCGACTCTTTGGGTATCGGAGAAGACATTTTTGTTGTCAGTCCGGACTCGCATTACAAGCGAGTTATTAATCTTCGGAATAAAAAAGATGTAATTTCTTTCATCAAATTCTTATAAATAAGTAGGAGACGTGATGTCTCGCCTTGTCAACTAGGATATCATTATAAAATATATAGACATTCCAATTTTAAAATGCCATTTAACAGGTTTTTAAAAAAAATTTGAAGCTAATAAATAAGTCTCTTATTTTTGTTTATTCAGATCATATAATATTTTGAACTTTTTTTTTTTTTTGTTACTTTAAAAAAATGATATTAATTTATGCAGTGAACTCTGGATTTTTGAAGTGTACAGCAAATAAGTTATGTCACGGTTGATAATTGCAACAATCATCGACATGGAAGGGGGAAAAGATGAATTAACACACTTAATATCCAGTCAAAGCGTGATAACTGAGAAAATGTATTAGTATAGCCTCCCTCGAAGATGAATGGCTTATGAAACTCCATTTCTCAGGACCACTCAACATAGGTTATCTTGAAAGTATTTAAAGGGGTAAAATTTATGCCAAAAAATGTGTTGAATATGCAAGGGAAAATGTTTGGTTTTCCGTAAATTCATATATTTTTAGGTATTATATCTGATTTCTCCAAATTTCCATCTACAATTAAATTTATTCAAACTTTATACAATAATTAATGAGTCTTTGTGAACAGCTTAGATTATATATAAGCAAGAGTAGTTAATTAAATTTTTTTATTGTTGTTATTTGCTTCTTGCATCTAAGTAGCAAATAGCAGAAAAAGTTATTAATTCTTAAAACTTAAAAAAATAAATATAAGTATTTGAAGATAAAATATAAAATATGAAGATAATTTAATAAAACCAGCTTTTGCTATTAGTACTTTTAATTCAACATGTGTAATGCGTTTAAGATAAGGGTTTGCAATTTGCATAATCTAATCACAATATGCTTGAAATATTTCTAAAAATGCGAGCTTTTTGAAAATTAATGAATTTTCTTTGCAATTAGAATTAATGTAAAAAGGAAAATTATGGAAATAATAATAATGAAGAAATATAGTAAAGAACTAATCACTACAATAATTGACGAGTATAAATACAGGTATCTACAAATGGAAGGAGGAAATAAGGTTAATTTGTCCCAATCGGCTGCAACGATTGTACGTCTCAATGCTGTGAATGACGTTAAGCTGAATAAAGAAATTATAATTTAAGTGGGAGTTTATTAAATTGATTAATATATTTTATAGAATTACGTAAGCGTTCACAAGCTTAATTTTAAGGAATCTCAAACCGTTTAAGGTATAGGCAAAACTAAATATTTGCAAGGGAACCTAGGGCTCTCTAGAGCTGTTTCCTCTACTTTTACCTCATTACACCTTAACTAGTTGAAATACTATTGGCGATATTGACAATTCGATTAAAGAAGGGCGTAAATGGTGATGTAATAATTTTATTCTGCGCTTGTAAAATGTTTTAGAAATATGCAAATATATAATTTTTGTATTTCACAATAATAAGACAAGAATTAAATCCGTTGGATCATTTTTTGAAGTTATCTTTGCAATTTAAGGATTTACATAGGGTGTTTTGACTAGTGGAGCTAGTTAAAGCTGATATTAAATAATATCCTATTAAGTCAGGAAAATTTTATTCATCCATTCTTTGCACTTATTTATCTGACTTAATTCAGTTCTCATATACTCATCCACCGTTACATTTATATTTCTTGCTTATTTTTTCAATAAATGATGTAATTGAAAGAAATATAGAGTATTAAACAAATTATAATAAGAATAGGACCTGACAAGGAGGTACTACGGATCTACCCCCGTCAGATTTGCATAATTTTAAAGAAATAAATCAATTAATACTTAACTAAAACAATGCCAAAATCTTAGGACGCACTTCGAGTAAAAAAAATTACTATTGTTACTCTTATAGCCTATTAATGCACTTTTTTCCCACAGGAAAAAATCAAACTTTTTTCCTTGTGAGTTATAAATTATTTGTATATAAGTTGGTGGATTTATTGCAATTTTCAAAATTATTTTAAAATCTTTGGATACTAACCTAATTGATAAAAACAAATAATGGATTAAATTAAAATTGGTAGATTAAACTAATAACGATTTGATGCTTTAACTGCTTACAAGGAGTGCTTCCCTACTTGTGCGCCTCCGATTTGCATACATTTAAAGAAAGAAATCGATTATTAACTAAAACACTGCCCCAATCTTAAGATACAATATGTTTAAACGAAAGTAATATTGTTAAACTTGTAGCCGAATAATGTTTTTTATGGAAAAAAAGTATCTTTTTCCTATGGGAAAACATGCATTATTCGGCTATAAGTTTAACAATATTAATTTCATGTAAACATATTGTGTCCTAAGATTGGGGCAGTAGTTAACTACTACTGTAGTTAACTAATAACCAATTTATTTCTTTAAATTTATGCAAATCGGAGGCGCACAAGTAGGGAAGCATTCCTTGTTAGTATATTCAAATAATAAAGTAATTTTGATCTGTTAAAAAACTAAACTCGTCGGTTCGTTGTTTTGGCCGTTTACTCTGTTATTGGTTTGTACAACAAACTATTATAATTGGAATTGCTTACTGCTTTTACGCAAACATATGGTACTAAAATTAATCTAATAAAAGGAAAATTTTATAAAAAATGATGGGATTTTTACTTACTCGCAAATTCGGTAGAAAGTAAAAGAAAAGTTGCAAAAGTAAACAATTGCAAGACTTAAAAAAGAGAATGTAATAAGAGTTTTCACACATGGCCAGTTAAATGGGGCCTGGCGGAAATTTTTATCAAGTGTTTGGGTGAGCAACTACGACAACCATCCGCCATAGACTTCGCGCTGGCGCCGTGGTCAGTGGTGCTATTTTCCACATAAACCGCGGCAAACGCTTTTTACTTGTTTGTTTCACGACTGGAGGGAAAAATTCTCTTTCCGAGAATAAATATTGACCATTTTCGTCCATCGTTAAGTGATAGGGGAACGAAATGGCGTGGGAAGATTCCAAAAAAAATTTAATTTATCCGTTACTCATGAATTTTTTTAAAGGAATTTTTACGGTATTTTTCTTGTAGTCTTATATAACGAGACCCAAACGATACTTTCTTGCGCACAGTTCGTTATAAACTTTTTAACTCACAAAAAGATGTAAGTTAATTTTTTTTTGTTCAATTACTCGAAATGAATTTGGGCTGGCAGCCAAATTTAAATCTGCTTTTTCTTGCAACATGGAATTTAACATCATGCAACGAATAATTTACGACCTGATAAGTTTCCTGCCTTCATTTTTATTTTTTATTTTTTTTGTTGAAGGAAATATGGATGATACTATAATACTGTAAATAAATTAATCTTTATTCATGAAATTAATTATAAAAATCGAATTAATCGATTAATTGTATTATTTTTGGGTGTCTTTTTTATATTCTTAAAAGTTAACTTAATTATCTCTTAAAACTATTAAAAGCGTATTGCATAAAATGCTCTATTATTCAGCTTTTAAATTTTGATTTAACGTTTTGTTGATAGTGAAAATTTGTTACGGCTTAATGCGGGGGTATGTATTGGTGCAGCCATTTTCATTGAGTGATGATTAATGCCGAGCCATTTCTCATTTCTATTTATTATTGTATCTCTGTTCTAAACTGGAGGTTTTCATTACACCGAAACAAGAAATCCTTTTATACTCTTTTAGACCCTACATTATTATTGTTCATAATCACTTCTTTCAGGTTGCTTAAACGCATTCTGTATTTTTTTACAAAAAAAAAATATACTAATCTAAAATTATCCGAGTAAAGTGGAAGAAAAAATGGCATTTTATGCATACCTAAAATAATTCAAATCAGCCACGTGCTGTGTAACAATTTTTTTTCGTGGGGTGGGAAAAAGATGAGATTAGGGCTCAGTAAGTTATATGCCGCCTTTGATTAAAGCGCCTTGCATCGAAGGAACTTCTGTTTTGTAGCGACTTGAGGCTGATGGCCGGTGCGACGTCTACCTGATACAGATTAAAGATATTTTTCTCAGTGCTTGAGTTGGCCTCAAGCCGCACACGTGCTGGGGTCGCTCTCTGTATCAGGGAGGAAACTCAAGGCTATTTCTGGGTCTTAAACTATCTTCCGGACAACTAAAGATTATGGCAGTATTTATGGAAATGCATAATAGTGGACCTACTTTTATTTAAAAAATAATAGAAACTGCAAATCTATGCGGATAGATATACAGACGTAAAAATTAGTAGGTGCAAAATCATTAAACAAATCTAAAATCCCGTATAAAATTATTCTGGAATTTATTAAAAGGTTTTAAATGTGATATGAAGCAATTTTTAAATTGCTGAACCCAAAGTCAAAAAAACTGTGCAAATTCTGTATTTTAATTTTAAATTATCAAGTGTGAAACAAATGCTGCACATACATATTGACAGTTGAGATTAGTTATATAATAAATTTAAGAAGAAATATTGGTTTAACAGATAACCCGAGTTTACGTTTAAAATTTATTGTCATTGAATTATAATATTACAAATATTAAAGTATTAAACATATTTTTTGAATTTATACATAAGTTAAGTGACTATACATAAGAACTAAATTATTGCTATTATTTATTGGTAAATTTCACATTTAACTTTTTTCGGAGAGAAGGTATTTTCTTTCAACTTCAACAACTTGAACGATTTTGGAAGCTCATAAATCAAGTACGAAGATCAATCACTTCCGATGAAACGTACCCAAATCCGTTTGTAAATCCATTAGCGATTCGATGCGAAATATAATGCAGGCAATTATGTGATACTTGAGAGTATCAGTAAACATCACTTTTTGCAAACATTTGTTCGGCCAGTTAAAACAAAAACAAGAAAAAAAATTCACATATTACAGCAGTTGATTTTTACTTGAGGATTTTAAACGATTTGTAAAGTTTTTCTTGCATTTTTTAAAGATTTTTATTGTGTTTGAAAAACGCCGGACTTTGCATTTGGTTTTGTCAGTCTGTTTATTCCACTTTCTCAGTTCTCACACACTGTTTACAATGAAGAGTAAATAAATGCTAATGCGCACACACATACACATACGAGGGTTTTTTTTTTCTTTTCAATTATTAAACGTTCTAAAATTCCTGATACATAAATGGAGATTTTCAAACTCAACACTGAAATTTAACAAAAACAAAAATTATAATAAATGAAGATATTTTAATTTTATTACATTGACTACGATATTTGATTTTTATAAATTATTTATCGACTGATTGTAATTAACCTACCACACGCGAATTCCGTGATGACGAATACCAAAAATTCGGGTGATGGATATTCATGTACGATGGCGTTTGCTGAACTTGACCATAAGAACACGAACCGGTCACGTAACCGCCGTACGCATTTACCGATTGTACGTTTACATTGTATTGAGGAGAATACGGCGGTGGTGTTGGTGGACACGGTTTTCCGTCCCGAACGAGCACGGGCACGGCAACACGTCGGGGTGGCATTTGATCGAGACCAGAAGTGGTCATTTCCAAAGTTTTGTCTTGCCTTTGGCGTTTGCATTTGTAACGTCTATTTTGGAACCAAATCTTTACCTGGGTCGAGGTGAGTTTAAGCATCTGAGCCAAATGTTCTCTCTCGGGAGCGGATAAGTATCGTTGTTGTTTGAATCGTCGTTCTAATTCGTAAACTTGCGCTTGTGAAAAGAGGATTCGAGGCTTTCTTTTTGATCTTGGTTTTTGACCGTTGGATTTGCTGGGTTGGTCCGATGAATCGAAGCCTGGCAATGGACAATTTTCTTCTGGAAATAAAAATAAAAATTTAAAAATGATATTTTGAAAGTTGTAATTGCGATTAACTTTTAATTTACACAAATGTATCAAAATCTTGAAATTTGCTGTTTGAATCTAATTTTATTTGGTAAATATTTTTTGTTGAAAATTATTGCGTATTATTTTAAAATAATTGTAAAAAATATTTAATTCTGAGAGAAACTAAAATTATGAAAGTTTTAATGGAAGAGCTAAGTTTTTTAAAATCATTGGCTACGATTTTAAGTTTAATGTCAATTTAATGAAAATGTTTTTTTTTTTAAAGAAAAGCTATTACTTTTTACACAAAATGAGTTCCCATCGTTTGTTTGTTTATGTTTTGAAGAAAATCGTAGTCACTCAACAAAACACTTTTTGTTTCACTTTGGCTGCTGTTGGGACTCGGGTTATTTTATGCGTGTTTTACAGTTGTATTTTACGCAGTCTGAATATCTTAATTTTTTTAATTTTTTTTATGTAACATTGAAATTTGAAACTAGGAATAAAATTTTGCAATTTTCCAGTTGACTTATGATTTAATGGACCTCCACGAAGTTTTTGATGTAAAGATATGCCTACTAAATAATTCGCATGTTTATACACTTAATGGGCAAAAATTAAATCACTACAAAGTTTTATCAAGTAATAAATTAACATTTTAAAAATAATTTTAAAAGCATTTTAAAAATAATTTGATTTTAATCATAAAATTTTTAATTCTAAGAACAATTAAAAACTTACTCTTTTGACTCATCTGTTCTTCACTCTCTTTCTGATGTCCAAAATTGAAAATTAAATCATTTTCATCTCTCTCACTTGGAAACGGCGGACACAAATGACTCAAAGATTGCACGTGAGGCGAAGTCATCGGCGGCAAAGAATTAATACAACTCGGATTAGCTGTCGGCATCCCATAAGTCGCCATAGTCGTCGAAGTATTCGCAAAACCCTCGTTATAGTCCCTCGACGGTATTAAATTTGGGTCGGACACACCGAACGAATCGTCAGCCACCGAATCACTTTCGAATAGGATTTTTTCCAAAGTTTGATTTTGCCAAAAAAGTGTTTGGGGATCGAGACCCGCTTGATCTCCCATATTCAGAATGTCCTTTACGGAAAACGGAGTGGTCATCGAGGCCGAGGTGGCCAACATGGCCAACCCCGGGTATTCTATCGCTGCTTCCAGGGTTAAAATTTTTAAAATACAAAATAATTCTGATGTCCCGAATTAGTCAGTCGCAGCGACTTTCATTAGTCCTCGATATAATCGCAAAAATTGGTAAACAATGTTACGTTTCGGCGAGAGGAAGAGTTTGCCACTAACTTGGCCGGGTTTCGCACCCAACAATAACAGCATTTCCTCCAACCACCCCCGCATTTGGTGTCGGACGGCGGCGCCTGTGCTATCTGTCGCCCGACTGACGCCGCCTGGGGGCAGATCCTGTGCCGCTTCCTCCCACCCGCGTGCCCTTCCTTACTGGCTACCTGGTCGATGCACGTAGAGGAGGTCAACAACGATTGGTTGTTGGGCGCCAGATCGCTCGTGTGTGGAGAGTGATGAGGAAGACGAAAAGGGTAAACATCGAGACCTGTGTGGTCAATGACGTGTGTGGGAAATAAACTCGTGCGTTTGAAACGCGCGATTTTGAGGAACAGAGTCGAATGGCCTCTCACAATCTCTAATCTGACTCATCATTTTTTATCTACCATTTTTTTTCTTTTAAATTCTTTTTTATCAAAAATTTCTATGGTATAACCGAAAATGGCATTGAATGATTTTAAGGTCAGACATGCGAATTGCAAGAAAAAAATCAAGTAAAAATCTATTATTATTATTTATAAAACCAAATCTTAATTCGAATTTTACTATTTATTTACTCATAAAAAAAGCTAAAAGCCTTGGGTTCATTAAGAATTTAAAATCCTAAGAAAAATAATCGTAAATAGTCATAAATGCTCGCGCGCTGTGATCAATGTCAAATATAATGGAAAAACATTTTTTATAAAAATTTAATGTCGATATAATTTTTTCATTGGTTGGTTTTAAAAATTCTCTTTCTTCTTTCTGCTTATTCTTTTTTGGATGAATTGCTCGTTTCGTTTGACCTCGGTTGACAGAACGCAGACTCGGCTGATAAGACAGCAGGAGCTATCTTTACCAAGAGAAACAACTTGTTTATGAAGGCAAATGCATATATGAGTGAGGTTATATGGCAGGCCGTGGCAGGCCAGACGGCCCCAATGGATCCCCCTTGCTGTCATCTGCCTTCTGATTTATATGCGCACCCAATTCATACATGCATACAGGGCGCTCTCATTACACTTGTAAAAACAAAAGGTCAGCTTCGGCCAAAATAACATCCATGTACTTGTATTTGTAATAGGAAGTAATGTGGGAATTTAAAAATCTTACAAAGGTGTCTACAATGCCAGTCTTGTGGCTCTAAACACTGCGGTTTGTGTTCTCAGTAAAAGCAAACTCGTGTTCGGAATCCCACCAAAACAAAAAGTTCTTGTCAAACAATATTTCGTGTTACATAAGTTGGTCTTTTCATTCGAGAATGATAATTACTTTTGTTCTTTATATTTTTATCGTTTAAATGTAATCCGATCATGATAGAGACAATTATTAATTTTTGTTTTGAAAAATTTGATTTACGATCGGTAAACAATTTGAGTTAGTTAATTTGTAAGTAACCGATTTTTACATTTTATCGAATGTGAAGCGCTATTAAAGTTGGAGGAAAATGACGTTTGCTTCATTTTTATCGTTGTTATTAAAACTGTTACGATGTAGTTAAAACTGGCCATATAAAAATGTTGTTACCCAATGTGATAAAAATAAGTGAGACTAATAATAGCGAGCTTTTATGCATTATCTTAGGTTTAAATGACAAAATGACTTTTTAATAATATTGCTCTTATTTGAGCAAATACTCTTGAGATTAAAAGGAATACATTATTGTGCTAATTGCTTTTCAAACATGTGGGTTTTAAAGGTAGAATATTTACATTATGATATGTTTTTAACTGTAGAAATGTATGCTGGGCTTCATATGTTTGATGTATAGATGTTTATCGGATATAGTTACTTTTAGACAGTTGAACTAATTTTCTAATTAAATTAGATTTCATATGTGCCATGTTAACTAAATATGACTGATTTAACTATAAAAAATAACAACATAATTGAATAATTATAGCATAATATTTTTTACTTCTATTAATCTTATTTGAAATAATTTTCACAAACACTATACAAAGTTTTATAAAATTATGTATTTTTTACAAAATATAAGTAAAAGTAATATGTGAGGCTTCTCATATTCTTATTTGCCTCTTTAAACATCTTTTGTATACCACTGATCGTTTTCTAGCTATTAGAATGGAACAATTTAATGTAAACTGTATATTTCGCTAATGACAGAGTATGTATACACACTGTCATTGGCGTAATATACAGTTTATTTTCTATAGTTATTGTAGAAAAGTATGTTTTACTACTTAAAAAAAATACTTGTAGGGTAAATTTTAATGATGTAATGTAATGGAATGTAATCTACCTTGAATTGTAGATGGAAATTGTAAAAGTAAATTATAAAAGTATTAGTTTGATCAAAATTAATAATGATACAAAGATTATTCAATGCAATATAAATTAAAGTTTAAGGTATGCTTTTTCATTGAAATTAAATTGTTTTATTCAAAATAACTAATTTATTTAATTTTAGTGAATAGCAAACTTTAACAAATACCGAGTTCCAGTGCCGCATTTACCACTAAGCTGACCCAGGCGCAACTTGGGGGTTTCATGGTTTTACGGGCCTCTTCATGATCATGAGTCGTAAAATTTGCGGTTTCTATTTTCTTATTTTTTAAATTTTATTTTATTTATCTTTTACACTTAGATGTCATAAAGAATGTCAATATCTTTAAACATGTTACACATTATACAGCTCCGTGCATTTAGCTGTTGTATGTTCACTACTTTATTAGAACACATAACGAGTAGGTTTCTTCTGAAACGTATGGCCTCAGACTTGTTTCTACCCTAGGAACCTTATAATATGTAAATCGGGTACTGTCGAGTACTGTTAATTAATGCTGCCAAATATTGAGTAATTGCTGAATATCTGATACTATCGAATACTATAAATCTGTTGGATGATTAATGCTAATATATTAATTAAGTTAAATTACTTAAAAAATTGAATTTGAATTTTTTTTTTAATCAGGTCACAATCGCGCAATTAGTCGTTGGTTGCCGCCAAAAATAACGTATTGTACTAGCGTCTTTACAGCTATGTTTATAAAAAGTAATAACTAACTTAATATTTGTCGCTTTGTCGAGCGATTTGCTACTAATCTTTTTACTGATATAATAACTTAAAAAATAATTTCAAATCCTTTAATGTCGTTAAACCTAAAGAAATTTAACTAAATAAACTATTACCAAACAACTTTTGAAAACTTGCTATTGTTGGAAAAATTTTAGGTGATATGAAAACACTACGGTCATATATTTTTAATAAGTTTGTCTTTTTAATAATTTACTTTTTATGATTTAAATATTTAATCATAAAATTATCCTAAAATTTATTTATTTATTTATTCTAACAATTTTAATAATTTAAATAATTTATTATTTAAATAAAAATAAACTTATTTATTCTAAAAATAAAATTAAAAACCACTGAGGAAAATTATCAAAGCTAACTAATTCTATAATTGGCGGCGATAGCTAGATCCTTTAGCATTGATTTCAACTATTTGGTATTTAGTTGAATATTAAGGAAATATTTAGAAATTGAGTATTTTAATTTCACTATTTGATCGAACATCGAATTTAATAATTTTGTAGTAAATTTTAGAAAGTAGGCATAAAGCATTATCAGAGTATGCATATTTAATGCACCTTAAGTGCCGTTTGATATATTTGGGTTAGTTAGTAGTTACTTATATTAAAATACTTAATGGTTTTGCTCTTAAATGGTGCCAGCGAAAATGTGTAGTTGGAATTGACTGATGGTTAGTTAATTAATCATATACTAAAAATCTTTAATATCATTATAAATCATCAAATTTGTCAGGGAATTTATTTTATTAAAAACTTCGATACAATTTATAGATAAATTGCTTTTATCAGATAATAAAAACTAGATTACACATCTAGTTTTGGTATTAAATTTATAATACAATTTTTATTTAGAAAAGTTTACTTAAATAGGTTCTTCAAAAACTTAAGTTGTAAGGCTTTGCACTTATCGAGTTTCAATGTTGATAAATACTGGATTTTTAATTGGCCGAAGTTTTTAGCGAATTAAAAGAATATTAATTTTATAATTGTTTGAAAACTATTTTCAATAATACACATTCACAAAATGGACATAACTAAATTTAGCATTTGTGTTAGTTTTAACATAATTAACAAAAATTTCTCTAAATAATATCGACAGTTTATCAAAATTACGAATGACTTACTTTAAGCTTTTGTGAACTCGAAACAGACATTGGCGCCCGAACTTTGTCGCCGTCTATTGGTTGAAATATCACACACATTGAGCTATGTTGAGCTGGCGACATTACCTGCGTATTCTAAAATTATAAAATAAAAACACCAAAAAGCACAAAACTTAATATTTTAAATTTTTTTTTAAAAAAAGGGAATTAATTAATATTTTATTAATGATAATTATTTATAGATGCTGTGGTTATCATAAATAAAGTTGCCACTGATATGAATTTCATATTATCAATAATGAGAATTTTAGAAAGTTGCACAAATATTACAACAAGATTTAGTGTGGGTTATCATTCACGGCTAACTAAAATTTAGTTAACAAAAACATTAACTGCATTCAATTATCTGTTTTTCATGTTTATCTCTTGTTTTTTAAAAACATTTTCCATAGGTGAAAACAATTCTTAATCATAATTGTTTGTTTTGATAAACAAGATAAATAAATAAAACAAATGATTGAATGCGACTAGTGTAAGCAAATGCTCTTTTCTTACACTTATACTCTTCATTTATGTTTAAAATCACAAGAAATGGTTTTTATAAGAGACAAATTTGCACAAACTTACTAATATAACTCACGGCTTGCTAAAGTTTAGCTAATAATTAATTAAATATAAGTGGTTTAAACAAAAGTTAGCGTTCATCGGTGCACATAAAACCCATTATGAATCCTTACAAATCTTTATTAAAAAATTATTAATATGTAATAATTATTATATTATTATTATACAATAATACAGCTTCTAAATCCAGATGGCTTCAGATCTACAAAACTTCAAATTTGTATTGAAGATATCTTTGGGTGTAGGATTTTTATAAATAATATCTAACATTTATTTCAAAAAATAATTTTGAACTTTTCTCACTTAATATTTGAGTCAAAGGGGGGCAATAGTCGGTTTTTGAGCTAGCGAGATTTGCAATTCCATAAATCCAATGTGTGGATTTCCTTGGATTTTCTTGGATTTTCAGGGTTTAGATTTGTGGATTTTTATGGAATTGCTTGGATTTGCTGGGAATTGTTGAGATTTGAATGGATTTTTTTTGATTTGCACAGAAGTTTTTGGATTTATAATGCAAATGTTGACTGGATTTTGGATTTGTTAATCTAGGAGTGTACAAGATTTCCTTGAATGTTGGCCTTCTCGATTTGAGTTTTTCATTATACTGTTAACTTCTGCCATCTAGTGATTGGTTCTTCAACCAAATATTTCTTCTTTTCATCACTAGAGGGGGTTGATAAGTAGTATTTACAAGTTATAAAAACACCAAGCCTACATTTTAAAACCTCATTTTTTTGTACACTCGCAATACATAATCCTCTGATAACTTCATTAAATTTAACTCATAATTAACTATAAAATTAATTAACTTAATTATCTACCAACTCGAGCTTATTCTCAACTCAAAACTCCTGACTCACCTCCATCAATTCGCTTTTACAGAAATAATTAATTACACATGTCTTCCTTGGCGAATCTATTATAAAACTATAGTTAGTTAAAAGACCTAACCAAATGTAATTGCAAAACCCGCAAAGCAATAAACCAGGTTGCCAATCTTCTACTAATGCTCCGGTAATGAACTATCGACTTAAAACAGCAGATTTATGAGTTCAATTTAGGTAATTACTTTGAACCGTCATCGCGAGACATGGTTTGCCCTCTTCAACCGCCACCGAATTAACTCGAATAAGTTAAATGCGAAACATATTGATCATTGCAATCAGCTTACATGATCGGACTGCAATGATGAATTGCGGAGACTGAGAGGGGTTGTTGGCTTTGATTTATTGTCGTCATGACTTCGAGTCCAATTCCGGCCCAAAGCAGTTACCCTTAATGGTTCCTTTCAGAGCCAAACGCGAAGATAACGAATTCTCTCATACACCCCGTTCCTTTTTTTTAATTGAGTCGTTGCATGAACGGGAATCTCATCATGCGAAAGGCGAAAAAGACTTCCATAAAAGAATTGGTCCCAAAGGGCATTGAGAAAACGGTATGCGCTAAATGCCGGATGATTGCTCTTTACTTACTCGCTTAAGAAATCAGAAATTGACTTTTTTTTTAAAGCTCATTTTAGTTCGGTACTCGAAACTAATATTTCTTTTTTTTAATGCTCTTTCATTGGCAGAAATGCGGCTACGTGACGATTGTGGTGCGTGACATCAAGAATAATTTTTTTCTTGAATTTTCTTTTTAAAAAAAATTTTTATAAAGAGTAAATTTGTGCAATGAAAACTTATTGAATTATTTATTAAGGAGGAATAGTCGGTTTTGTATTTTTTTCTTTTTGAATTGAAAATTGAATTGATTTAAATGTTGAAACGAAATTTAAAGGTTTTTTTTCTTACATTTTAAGTATTTACAACTTACGGATATAAAACTTGTTTAAAGATTTATTAGAAATATTTGTGTAAATAACTATAAATAATATTTTTATGTCTTAATTTTTTTCCAGCAGTTGAAAGTTGATGTTTTGTAATTTGAATAGTAAAATAAAACTCGAAAAAAAATTTCCAAACTTTTATTTTTCATTTTGTTTCATTTAAAAGTTGGTTATTACACAGTAGCCCTTAAAGAAAAAGAAAAAAGATTTTCGACTAATGTTTTAAGTATAGAGTATCGTATTCACCAGTGTCTGGGTGCTTGTGGCACGTTCTCCCCTTGACTTGTCGGATTAAAAGGGCAGGCTAGAAAAGCGATGATCATTCACCACTTGAAAAGACCCGTAAGAGGATTAACAGGGCCACACAAGTTCATCCCCTTTTTACAGACTGAGTTGTCCATGGGAGAAAAACAAATGAACAACAGGGCCCACCTATCTACTAACCAATATCCTTTTTTACTTGTTTTCATCGTATACCCCAACCATCATAACCCCACCTTTTCCTCATCGACCCCCTCGACTCCACATCACACATACACACCCTTTCTCGCCTATTACTTTAACAAACTACTTTTCTTACGTTTAAAACTTTCTCTCACGTCTTACCCTTCCCTCGACCTCGGATCAAGTTTTGGAATTATTGAAGCGACTATGGTTTCAGTTTTAACATTCTGGGTGTTAAAACTAACTTCTTTTCACACAAGAAATGAGGGGATGGGTGAATTCTCTCCCCTCTACTTCATCTTACAGCGTCATCTTAACCTTTTAAACTAGCCAAGTGTCAAAACCCACCGAGGGTGACCGCAAAGGACGAGTGGTTTGCATTAGGGTCTTGTACTAAATCGAGGAATTAGAGCCTAATTGGGGATAACTTCTTTAAAATTATTTTATTTACTTTTAAATATAAAGAATCGATCATTCGATGATTATATTTTGGATTGAAATTTGATGAAATTTGATCGAATAAATAATTATAAAATGACCAATTTTTTTTTTGAGTAAATGTAAATTTTTGTTTATGTAAGTTGTGGCGTATAAATCTATTTACAAGTAAATTAAAATTTTAAATCAAATTTATTGTTCATGATGAATGTGAGACGTGTCAAAGTTGATTGCGTGTGAAACGCTTTTAACTCGCATTTATCACACACATTTTCATTTTTCTCTTTTTAACAATTAGTGTTTGCTTTTGCGGACTTGTTTGTCTCATTAGTTATGTATTTACTTACGGGGTGAATATGAATACGATTATTATTCAAGTAGGGAGGTGGATATGCGATTATGAGGGGGTTGGCACCCGATAACGAGGGGGAGGGAGATGCAAAATGGCTTTGGGAGGTTAGCGGCGCTCACTCATTCATCCATCCCTTTCCGCGACGGTCACGCGGAGGCGCTCGAGTATTTTTAGTTGGCCATGTTGGTTTTCCCGAGGTAACGGAAATACGTTAGTCAATGTGCGTTCACTTGTGATTTATGCTGACACGTGCAATACGTTGTCACAGAATGCAGTTCGCCTTATCGCGCCTCAATATCAGATTTCCCGGGCTACGAATATCCCAACCCCCTTGTACACGATAAGCCATTATAACGCTCTGATTGGTGCTTTTCGGATAAAATTTATTCTTTCATTGTTGCGTGCGGCAGCGAGGCCGACTTTGGGCTCGGGGCAAATTCGGGCGGCGATAAGCAACGATGAGTGACTCACCAAAGTACGATGCACATTCGCCCCTTATTTGTGCACTATTAATACTTTGCGATCTGCGCGAACCATAAAAACCTTAGCTTAACAAATTACTTAACGCCAAAACGAGCGATTTTAATTTTTCTCATTTTATTTTACGTTTAAATAATTTACGTAGAAGAAAAGAGGAAGTTGAAATGAGATTTTTTTTTCAAGTGAAAATATTTTTTCAACCATTTCTGTTTAAGGAGTTTTTCTTTACATTTATTCAGTAGTCGTTCGCGTCACCTCTCGAATCCCTCGTTCGAGCCTCGCTTGAAAAACAGGATGCCGAGAAAGACATCTTAAAAAATCATTAGCAAACCGAGAAAGAGAAGACGCGCCGCTGTTTCATCGACGAAAAACTCGCTCTTCCTCCCACCACCATTGGCTGTTCGTGGGGGTTGCGATGCTAATGAGATGGTTCTATGCGGATAATGGCTTGCTGCGGGTTGAGGAGCGCTTCGTGCTGGATGAATTTGGTCGCTGATTTTCACATGGAAATTGAAAAGTTACATTCTCGCTTTTTAAGTTTCGCATCGAGCAAACAAAATGCAAATTGCAAAATTCTAAAAAAAAAATCGTTTGAAAAATAAATAAAATTTTTTTTTTATTATATACGACAAATGGAATAATTTTAATTAAAATATTGATATTTTAAAGGTAATCGGGGTCATTAATTATTTGTAACTAGTTACGAAGCAATTGTTATTGTTAATTGGTGTTGACAAGGGTTGGAGAAGCCGCCAAACACTTAAGATTAATTGATGTCAATGAATAGGCGCGCGCATCACAATGAGTTGACGCTGACTTATACATGCAGCTGCCATTTAAAAATTGTTTGCTTCACTCGGAACAAATGGCCAGTCTCGCATCTTTTGCTGCCCAATGATGTAAAGATAACTAATCGAGCTCTTTCTGCGACTTCCAAATCGCTCCTTTTGTCACGTTCGGGTTCCGTCTCAAATCAGTGACGTTGTTGTATAGAGTTGGGACTATCGAGGGATGCTTTCCAAGTAAATCCGGATATTAGAGTTGGGGCTTCGTTATGCACCTTTGTTCGCCATTTGCCTCGCTCTCGACCCGACCCCTCGCCTCAACACGGAATCACACGAATGAAAATTATATCGGGAGAGGTTAAAAGATCAGATTGACCTTTTAAAAGCTATTTCTACGTGTTTAAGACCCAAAATCCAGGTGTGTTAAGATTCGTATCGTGCTTGGATAAAGTGCGGTTGTTATAGCGAGGGATCGGGGCTCGGCAGGGGACAGCCGGCGACTGCACCGCTTGGTTTGCCAACCGTGGCGATGGCGTCGTGCGCTCCCTGGTGACTGGACGGCAAATCAAACAGATGACTAGGGTCGCTGCAAACTGTTTTTCTACGCCGTCGACGCTGGAGAATCAGCACCTCGTGGGGGGCAGGTGGACGGACGCGGGCAGAAAAGGCCCGGCCCTCCTCTTCCCCTCCTCGAGACCCTCCCTGGGCCCGACGGGATGCCTCGTGCTCGTAATTGGATTTCGATGAACGCGTTTAAGAGATTAGCTGCAAACCCCGTAATTTTCCATCAGCACCCTACGGTCCAAGCCATAAATCGCGAGTTTGACACAGAGCCGACGTTAATCTGCTCGTTTTAAGGGTGTTAGAAAAGATTCGTCCAACTAAAACACTCTTCTAACGAATGGACAGTGAGAATGACTTTGCTTATTTTTACCTATTTCTTTTTTCCAAATGCTGAAAAACTAATTGCTTTTCGTGTCTACTTGCAACCCAATGTCAATTGCAAATCCCAGGTGTTCTTCGAAATTGTATTTCTCTAACTGTCATTCATTTAAATGGAAATTCTTTTAAACTTTTAACTACAATTGCTTTTAAATTGGATGTGTTGAACATTTCAAAACACGTTCCCGAAAAGTACAATTTATGCTCTTTTTATAGCGAATTTTTATTACAAATGGGCTGTTATTGGTCGCTTTTGAATTGACCGTGACCCCCTAGTTTTGGGTCGCACCAATGATATTATTGAAAGGGTGCGATTCCCCTGGTCCTGTTTTCGAACTCGACTCAGGTTGGTTCCATCAGTGCTGTTAGTGCGCATTCATACGATTACAATGCGGCTTATGAAGCGTGACGTCAGTTCTGGTCAGGATATAATTGACGTTCGGGCCACCCCTCTTCTAGACGCACTGATTACCCGCGATTCAAGTACCGGCGGGAAATTTCACGCGTTGGCCCGGTGCAGCATTTCGTTCTCCAAGTCGATTCGCTCTATTGCGCTCTTTTTCACTGCCATTTCCCCACCCCGATTTCCCTTTCTCTCGCTCGAGAATCCCGCGGGTTGGTCGTTGCTTCATTACTCTACTTTTAAGAAGCGACGCCAACAGATGATGACAGATTGGAGAGGGAACGCCCTCTTTAAAAAATCAGGCCCGTGACGGAGAAACAAGTTGGACTTTTGTATGCGTGAAATACTAAACAGCGAGCTAAGAAAATAAAACACATTCTAGTTTTTTTTTTCAATGGCTTTATTCTTGTCACACGAGTGGAATTTAAATATTGCATCTATTGAAATTCTTAATGTGGATTTTGCGCATCTGGCATTGAAATTTATACAATCTCTATTAATCTTTTATTTTATTTTAAAATATAAGTAAAAGTCAACTTTTGTAATGTGACTTTTTTTAGGTTTGCGCTGGCTGTGTTACATTAATGTAAATTAGTGTTAACTAGAGTTTAACAAATGTATGCTGAGTGCTTAGGAGGCTAAACTGAGATTAGAGTTTTATCACTCTTTAGACCGAGATCTGAATGCAGTTATTGACTAGTAATTGATTAAATGGGTTTATGATTTTTTACCAATTGACCCAATTTCTGATTTTCTTCTCATACATCAATTTTCCCATGCGATTTATGCTTGAATAGATTTTACAGTCACCTGCAGATGTGGCCTCGGTCACTTCTATTCAAGTGTAATGGACTCTCACGGACAACGAGTTGACAAAGGAAACTCTGACTTTGTAGCTCATGAAAATGGCTCCTGAACTCAATATTTTTCTAAGAGGGTGTGAGAGTGTCATCGAATGATGAAAGCGAATCAACTCATCTTTGTCACTATTGTAATGAAGGCCAAAATTCCTCTAACGACCTCTTCATGCCATTATTCGTATCCCAACTTGAAAATTATGCAGTGCACGAGCAAAACGTTCTGACGTTACGGTAATCCGCCATTCCATTCCCACATACAAAAAAATTCTTTGTTCGAGATATTTGGAAGACATCTTTTGCTTAAAAAAATTTTTTTTTTTGCATACTAAAATCATTTTTAACGTCGCAACGAAATTTATCCATTTAAAGAAAGAACCCAGCAAAAATTCTTTTCTTTTTATTTTTAAAAAAAGAGAAGCGAAGCAAAACACAAGTTAGTGAATCGTGGGTGTCCTATAACGTAAAAGGTGTTATGTTACTTTTAGCTATTTTCCATACGTTACATTGTTGAATTGAAAAACATTTGGCTTTTATTACTGTCAGGGTGGGCCCCATAAAGCCGCTCGGGCTTCCCGACTCGATGCAAATGGAGCAACTGTCTATGAAAATGGCCTCCGTTTCTTATGGAAATGGCAGCAAACAAAAAGGGAAACGTTTCTCTTTTCTCACTCTCGCCATGTGATTACCTTCAGTTGAAAAGTGTTTGCAGTCAGTACGGAGGGGGCTAATCAACACCCAAAACTGTCCCGTTTTCAACCTCCCGCTTTGCAAAGACGCACGCGCACTGAATCAACAGTAGTGAAATCATTCACGCACCCGCACGATTTTTATCGCCGCTCAGTTTGACTCGAACCCGATTAACTCCATCTATCTTCAAATGCATTTTATTTATTATAGAATTTTTAAATAAATAAAAGTTTTAAAAATAAAAGTTTTTTTTTTCAATTCCCACACGCATTCGTTTCATCTTTTGAAGTAGATGAATTACCTCGACCATTCTTCGTATTACCAGGTCTAAATTGTAGCTGTGAGTGGAAAGGGGAGGAGAAAATGGCTGAAAACTCGTTTATTTGTGGACTCGTAAACAAGAGTTGATTGAAAGTTTTAAAAATTTGATGTCATGAAAATGGCCAATTAGTGGGGATTTTGGGCGCGCGTGGCATTTTGTCAACAGAAATTTCCCACGAGATATTTTTACAATTATCAGAGTTTTAACTTTTTGATTCGGTCCGAGATTTTACTTGAGTTAAAAAAAAACTTTTTACCGGCCTTGGAATTGCGCAGGTAAAATAGCCGCGAGCGCCGACTACCAAATTAATCTACAGAGTAATAAACCTGTCACTTGGATTTTGACACTGACGGCTTAACAAGAGCGTGTAATGACGACTCAAATGTTTTCTAACCCTCTTCATTCGACCTCGACCAACGAGGCTATTGTATGCAGCATCCGAAATGTGCACGTGCAATATTCAACCAAATAAACCATTGATAAGTTAATTGCGAGACAGAGACAAATGCTTGTGTTTGCGGTTAATAGCAGTTTACTGTAATAATAAATGTGCGATTTATGACTCGTTTCGTTTGCCAAAAATAGGTCGTGTTTTCAAATCCGTCTTCGACCCGAGGAATGCCAAGCACTTTAATGGCAGCGCCTTTGCCTCGCACATTTTTTTTTTCTGTTTATTTTTTCTTTTTTTTTTTTTTTAGAAAAGTGTCATGTATGCGTTGAACAAATGGCCACATTAGCCCTTACGAGTTTGGTAACGTGATGCTTGAAGCGACTTTTTATTTTTATTTAAACACAACTTTAGAAAAGCATTTTTTTTTTATTTCAATGAGGTTACGGATGATGGCATTAATATTTTTTCATTGTCACGTAATGCCAATCAATGTTGATTACTCAATTCCTTCTTACTCGAGGTGATTTACCATCTGTCGTCTCACTAACAATGAGGTTGTGCCGGTGAGCCGCATTCCATTACTCAGATTGCCCTTCTTCATTAAATTCTAGCATCGAATACATTTAGTCATAAATCGTGCATTTGTCAGCGCACAAAATGCAACATATTTGATGCACGTATAGTCAGGCTGCCGTCTTGTAACGTCAAAAAATGATTTACGGCCAAGAATATTCCAACGTACATTCCACCATACGTCATATTACTAAAGTGCACCATCACTAGTTTTATTTGATATTTTTTTAATTTTTTCTTTTTAAGGCTGTAAATTAAACTGGCATTTTTAACGCTTAATTTTTTTTTTATTTAAAGGAATTTCTTTTTCTTGCCAAGCGAGTGAAAACTGATGATAATTTTCGTCACCGAATGAAAGATAAGTGTCTTTTATGTAGTTTAATGAGTTCTTTTTAATTCAACCACAGACTTGTGTTTTAAATTTGTGTGAAATTTATTGTCTGTTTCTTCGGACTGTCAACAAGACGTAATTTGTCTTAATTAGCTCGCCTTTATTAGCTTTTACTTTAAGTTCCTCGAATGAATTAAAGCCCTTCGTTTAGAGAATTATCAGTCGGTAGCGCTAGTGCCAAAACGTTAAAAAAAATCAGTTCTGAACTCGCGGAAAATGAGTAATAAAAAAACTATTGTCAATGCCAGGCAGGGGCATTACTCTAAAATTACCTTTTTCGAGTCTTTCAATGTGCACTTTTTAAATTTTTTTTTGAATGACCACACACACGCACACTTTCCTCTCAGACTTAAATTAAACTACTTACAACCTTAATTACACCAGGTGAAGACGCATTTCGTTAATAGTTGTTGGACAATGACTTCTGCTTTTCGCGTTGTTGGATTTGACAATAATTGAAAAATTTCGACTTTTCTAAAAAATAAAAACTAATTTTTTAAAAAAAATATACAAGAAAAAGTGTCTAATTTGAGTACTACAATCAAATTCAATTAAATGGCAAGCGAGGTTCTCGCACTTTTCTCGCCTGAAAACAGGAAGAAACTCAAACAAAACGTGTTGCGCGTGTGCAACGTGCATTCGTATTGTTTTGAAACAAGCACGAGTCGCTCTTGTTCGTTCTTATCGAGAGCCATTTTGCAAGTCGCTTAGTTCGTCTTTCGGGACATTCCACGGCCCGTGACCCCATCGGTGAGACACGTGTAGTTAGTGGCAAGACGCTTATCTTTCTTTTTAGCTAATGACCAACATCTCAGTTGACCGAAGAGGGCCCACATTGGGCATCAGCTGCCCTATTAACCCCGCCCCCGCATGTCTCTTCTTTCCCCCCGTAGATTTACGTTACGTCGATTTAGCACATGTGGACGGAGCCACCGAGAAAGATGACTGATACACACCAAGGTTAAACGCCGTTCGCATCACTTCTTCTCGCATTGCTATCATATCTTCATCTTTTGCCCAGATGGACGCAAACAGAAGCTTTCAAAGAAGAAAAAATATTTTCTAACAAAGCGTTAATGTGGACATTTTGGCCTTAATTTTTTTCATTTTGAATTCTCGAGTCATAAAATAAAAATAAACAAATTACTTTAGTACCATTAAATAGCGATATTAATCTGCCGGGGATTTAATTTCGCGGGAAATATTAAACTTTAAAAAAATTTATAAATTAATTTATTATGGACGGCGCTTGTTTTCATGTTTGAATCAATGATGTAATTTTTGCATGTCGGATTCACAGGCCGAGCGCAAAGATACGGCCTGATTAGGAAGTCGTAAAAATGAAGTGTGTTTAAAAGCGGAGATTGTTGCCCACACCCACCTTACCAACCCTCTTTTCACCATTCGTCCCCAGGGCGTCTCTATAACGCTCTTAATGAGGCGTCACGGTCAGGATATGACGTCATCAAATCGCAATCTAAATTTCTAAAAAAAAAGATTTTACATTTTTTATTTTTTTAAACATGTAAATACCGATCTACTCAATTCACGTAATACGAATGATTTCGTTTCTGTAATTTAACCACGTGTGTTACACTTATCTAAATAAATAAATAAACAAATAAATAAATAAGAGAAAAGTGTGAATTTTAAGTTTGAGAAATGGGGCAAGAGATGTCGCGACGAGTCTTTGGTATGTGTTATTGTAGAGAAGAGCGGAAATGTTCATTTGTTTGAGAAGACACAATAGCTAACGATGTTAATTGCAACGAGTCATCGCCATGGTGACTGTTGTGTCACTTCAATTTTATTGAGTGTAATAAAGCGAAGTAGATAAGTGGCAAAACGATTCCTCGCAGATAACGACACACTTTTGACTTAATTTTTATTGTGATGAGTCGGAAGAGGGAGACGCGGTCGAGACGTCGGTGTCTTATCTCTACATTTGCGTGCAGATTAATCGCGAGAAAGACGTTCCACTCGCGAGAATATAAAGAGAAAATGTTTTTATTTCGACTTAACAAACAGCTCGTTATATTGGATTTGCGTTGTCAGATCGGGTTAAGCAAATGGGACGAGGGATTGGACGCGTGGTTTGCCTAATTGTCTCCGTTCGAAACCTATCTGCGCTTGCGCAATATGCTCGCAAACACAAACGTAATTGCCCGCGAGAAACAATGCGGAAGCTATACGAGTAATTAACGGGAAAGCGCGCGCCATAATTAGTGGCGAATTCGGCAGATTCACCGCCATTGATTAACTCGATGCGGGCGAACAATTGACGATGAACCAACCCGAATTTCAATTTCAAATCGGAAATCGATAAAGAAATGAAAATTAAAAATTAAAAACATAATTTTATAATTTTTAACTGTCGTCAAAAGTAATTTTTATTTTATTTTTTTATAATTTTTTAACTGGATAAAATTCGACGAGTAATTTTTTTTCAGCCGTTAACATTTCTTATCGCATTCGCACGCATCGTGTGAGCCAGCCCAGACTCGAGAATTGCTCGATTTTTCTTCCTTTTATTTTATATATATATTTTTTTTGATGCGGGAATCCCATTTTTTCTCCATTGGCATTTCACGCCGAGCGTAATAATTTATTTCCAATGGATCCGTAATTGAAGGGAAGGCAGTGTCTCTTTGACTGAAGTCACGTGTCGTTAATCGGGTCCCGAGAGAGGAAAAAAAAGGGCGATCTAACACGGAAAAGTCTGACGAATGGCAAATGGAGTCGTAAATGCGACTCGCGCCTCAACTGTCAGCATCACGAGCGAGTGACGTTTTTGAAATTTCTCCATTGGTCAATTTCCTCTTTGGCAACGTTTTCTACGCCCGCATCGTATTGATTTCCATGCCCTACACCAGGGGCGCGTCAATCCCGTCCGCCATTGAGCTTTTTTATCTTTTTTTCTTTTAAATCACCTGCCACTAACAAACACACGTCGTTTTTTATGGCATCGTCTATACGACGATCGTATGACACAACGTCATATAAAAAGGGTATTTTATAAATTGGAAATAAATAAATGAAACTTTGGGTTTAAATTAAATTTTTATATTTATTTTCTCTTTTCGTTAATGGGAAAGACGAAACGTTCTCGTTTTGTTCTAATCAGATGTCGCGTACGACCATTTTTCACGTGGTCAACCGGTAATTGGCGTCCTTGGAAGCGCGCGGGAGCCACAACAAATTGGCTGGGCCAACGGTCAAGCGCGCCTTTGTCAATATTATTCTTAGGAAAAAGCCAACCTCACTAGAGTGAAATGCAATTTGTTGTCTCTCGTTTTCCAATAATCGAAAATGGCACACGTTTTCTACAGTTATATAAAAGCCAATGTTTTTCTGACAAAACAGTGGTATTGCACTCGTACTCAGCTTGAAAGAAAGTAGTAAAAAGTAAAGAATAATTCGATTTGTCGCAACAAAAGAGATAAAAGTTGTTTTCGCTAACGAGGAATAATCAATCAGTTAAAGCGAGTCGTTTTTTAATTAGCAAAGTGCCAATCCCTTTTTCACGCCTTTTGGGAGGAGATTTTTCTACTCACTACCGAGTGGTGTCCAGTTCTCCGTCATCCACCAATTGATTAGTCGAGTGCACATTTGGTTTTGATTGTCCGGTGATTGATGACCAGTGGAAAAAGGTCAAAGGATGTTTGCTTTACATTTGTTCCACTTGATCTTACTCATGTTCTAACACATTTCTATAACCATTTCCTCTCGTCTAAAACCCCTTTTTTGCTCGACGACAATCAAATGAAATAGACAAAAGACGGTAAAAAGCGAGCATGAATAATGAATTTGTTAAGCTTTAACGTGGCGCAACACATTGTTGCGCAAGGCCCGCCCTCGGGTTTTACGAGCTGAGTTATTCCGCTTGCAAGTGTTAGGGGTCGGGTGTATGCGTGGGCGGGGTGAAATGAAGGGGAATGAATGGGGAATGGACACCCTCGTACTACGAGCGGAGCACTGATTGCGAGTGTCATTGCGAGATGAAAAATGGCGCACAAGCGCACGAGGTCTCGGCGCGCGTCACTAATGAAACGTAATTACGACCGCATTTAAATCGTTTCAAGCCTCATGGAAGTCATTTGCTTATCGCTCCCTCGCGTCTGATGGACGCTCATGCGTAAATACGAGCTCTCCTATGGAAACCGGGTTCCTTCTTCACGCTCCCTTGCCTCATGGGAAATGAGGGCTACAATGTTTAACCTCGCTCATCAACACATGTCGAGAATATAAACATCACACTTTTTTATTTTAACATTTGATCCTACTTAATTTTGGCGAATAAAAGAATATTTTTAAATTTTACTCAAGGGGAGGTATTTAGAAAATTTCGATAAACTAATTCCAATAACCAATACCGATACCATTACTCGTTTCTTATGGGAATAATCACAGTTTAAGTTTCTAACTAAAAATTTTAAAATGCATTAGGGAATTTGGTATTGATATTTTTTTTTTTAATTTAAATAAATTTTAATGGATTTTTCTGCTTAAAAAAATATTAAAAATTTTATTAAAGAGTTAAAAGAGCAATTTATTATCAATTTTATTGTATTTACACTATAAAAAGTGTCGAGTAAACGAATGGCAGTAAAAGACGATGAGGTCTTTTGCTGAGACGTCACTTTTTGTTCTCGAGGGGCGCTCACTGAACATTGACAGGCAACGCGAGGGGATTGATGACTGCCTTTTTCGTGCACCGATAAGTTCTGTCGTAGAGGGGTTGGTTGGTGGAATCTCCGGCCATTGAAAAGAAATAGGGGAGCCCACCCTCTTCTAGGCCTAATCACTCCATTTTGTACCATTTACGAGATGGTAATGAAGAATGAACACATCCTTCAAATGATAAGCTCTTTTACCGTCTTTTTCCACACTTTATCATTTTTTTTCCTTTTCCTTCACCAAAGATTTTGATGCTGCCGTGCAACTGCGAGCATTGAGTGGCCTAAGGAATCGCTTTTTCTTCGTCGTGATGGAGCTGGAGTGGTCGGTGAGCACCGAGGCAGTAACCAAGTTTAATTGATGATGGAATGGCGGATAGTGAGTGTTGAATTTTTATGTGGGTTCAATAAATTTTTAACGTGTCGCTTTTCAAATTTTATATGTTTTATTTCAGTGCCAAATGGTCGGTCGTTAATTAAAAACGAAAAGGCTCACAAGTAATTGCTTCCTGACGCACGCAAAATTCATTTCTTTTAATGTGACCTCCAATAATAAAATTTGCAGGTTATTTTTTAATAATTCCAATGGATGGATAATTCCATTCAACTTACTAATTGCACCGCTTTTTAATTGATGACTTATTAACCCTCCTTATAACGAAATTTATTCATTTTTCAGTTTAAATTTTTTTTTTTTTAATTTAGATTTTTTTTAAATTAAAAAAAATAATCGTAATTTGCAATTCTTTTAATAACGAATTCAATTAAGCAATTTTTCTGCGCGTTGCATTCGCTAATTATAGGGAATTATTTCCAAACCTAATTAAGATCCTACGAGAAACGGGCAGCTTTAATTTTCCGATAACATTATCTTTTCGTAAGCATTCAACCGACGAAATAAGCCAATAAGAATTCATTAAATTAAAAAAATATTTAAAAATTTTAATCGAGTCAATTGACCTTTTAAACGCGAGTTTATTACAATAGGGAGCTGCATTATCGGGTCCATAAACACTTCATCGAGAGGCGGATTTGACTACCGCACTTTTCTTTTGTTATTTTCGTTTCCATTTGTATAGCTAGGCAGCTGACTCGAGTTTGCCACTGGCAGCCATATTGTGTTGAATGCAGCGATTGTAATTTTTGGGCAGCAACGCGACTTAGATGCGGTTGGCCGTAAAATCGATTTCGCACCGACTCTACGGCTGAGTGCACGCGTGCCGCCAGTCCGGTCCGGCAGGCAGCGCGAACCAACGAACCGTCTACGACCCCCATCAATGCCAAGACGCAGCCAACTACTGCCATTTTCAGCACAATCGTCAAATGGTGGTAAATGGCGTGGAAAAGTCTTGCAATGACGATTTTATACCTGAAATGACGTTAACATTTTTTTCGCTTTCTATCGATTATTGTAATGGAGGATGAAGATCTTGACCCATTGTTTTAGGTATTAACAAGTCGAGTTTCCTCCTCGGTAGATTGTAATTACACGCACCCTAACGTTCATGTGTGTCTCTTGTGGTCAACACAAGCGACCCAGCGAGAGATTCTTGTTTCTCTTCCTCTTCCTTTGATGGGTCGTAAAGATATAGAACGAGCCCTATGGGCTCAGCACCAATTTCAAACCAAACAAAGAAATGCCTTTTTTCGTACATTTTTATCTGAACGTAAACATAATAATATAAAAAAAAATTTAGAAAATAATGGAATAATTTTAAAAGCGGGAAATTCGAGCTCAGCAAATGTAAAAAGTTGTTTACACGAAAATGCAATTAAGTCTAGTTTTGTCCACAGAAGACGAATAGACCGCCCTTTGCTCATCACCCGTTTCTTTTTTAAAATGTTTTTCTTCATTCTTTCCCCTCTTTCCCATAGCCTCATTTTCCTCGCGTGTATTTCCATCAGTCCGTTACGAAAGATAAGTCCATGTGTGGCTCTGCTGCCTCTTCGCTTCATTAACCCTAATAGATCCAGTTTCAGTTTAATGAAGCAAACTTTTCGATACGGTCAGTTGCAAATTTTTTTAAATAAAATTAAATAAATAAATAGTTATAATTCATAAATCGTTGTATGTTCGTGATTTTTATTTAACGTTTAGAAGAGAATTTTTTTTTTAAAAATCATTGGAAGTAGAAAATACTTGCCATTTAATGGGAGAACAGCAAAGAGTGTAAGAATTTCGCATAAAGCCATTTTTCGCATTACCTAGCGTAATTCATGCTGGTGCTCGAACAAATACAAGCTGCGGATCACTATTGTTAGCATGTGGAAATATAATTGAACTGTATTTGCTTACATTGTCATACTCGAGACGTGAGATTGTAGAAAAAGCGGTGACCACGTGCGTTTTTGATGAGCCAAATTACGATTGCTCCCGGAGCGCCATTGCCGATGGCAATACAAAACGCGGCTCCCTCTGCTGACAATCGTAAAGAGATGACATCACAGCCGCGAGAAAGCGTGTGATTGGTTGGGGGATGGGTTCGAGTCCCGCCTCTGCTTCTCTTACTGGTTGCCTGCGGTCGTAGTTCGGCCGTGTGTTGGCGTCCAGGCGTCACCCTGAGTGGCCCCATCTTCTCGAAACAACAAATTTATTAAGTGGCGCTTCTTGGGCTCCAATTAGTCGCCGGTCGTGGTTTGACGTCACATCCGGATTCGCTGTTGGAAAGTGTGTGAGTGTATGCGTGGAAGGGAGGGTGACGGACGGACTAACGATCGAACGGGACACAGAGCCACACAGCCATTACCGAGGCAGTTGTAGAGTTGAGCTCGCTCTTGTATGGTGTGCGGGCGCGCCTTCCTCTGCCACGACGACGAACGCTCTCGCAGTTCAAGAGCCGACTCCGCGGGTGCGGAGCAACGGCATGCAGCCATCGATGCTGCAAGCGAGCAGCACTTCGGCCTTCACTCGTCCCGCGCCCTCGTCTTCACCCGGCGGCGGCGGCGGCGGCGGCGCTGTGGGCGCATCGACAGCGCCCAGTCCCGCGATAGCTGACGGCTCCAAGGACAAACCGCCGCTCGGCATCTCGTTCTCGGTCGAGGCTTTACTGGCCGACCGACCGCCCCGACCGGACCGGGCCGTGTCCAGAGACTCGCTCAGCCCCGAATCGTCCAAGCTGAGTTCTGCGAGCATCACATGCAAATCGTTCACTGTCGATGGCATTCTCGAAACGGCCAAGCATCACCTACACGAACATGCACTGCAGGATAATCCATCGGCGCCTCATCACAACTCGAGTCACATGGCCAGGCCTTTTCCCATGCCACCCGAAGGAAGTTTACCGCACGGACCGTGGACGGCGGCCGTGTCGGCTTCTTTTCCATGGTTACCGGCGTCTCGGCCCTTCTCGCCCCCGCCAAGTAAGTTAAATGATGGCCTCTTGCGCCTCGGGGGGTTGGAATTGATTGGGGCCCCCATTACACTTAGCTGAATGGACAGATCAATATGGCGGTTGGGGGTATCGACGAAACGGGCTGTCCGTGGCTACGCGTGCCTCAATCAACGTCCTCAGCGTGTGACGAGAAATTGAACCCGCACCTATTGACCATTTCTTACTTGGGCTGACAACGGGCTTGTCTTCCATTCACACTTGCTTAGGGGAAATTCGATACTTGGAAATTCGTTCATGTCAATGTTGAACGTGACGAAATGTTTCTCTATTGTTACTCGATTCAACCGTTATTTTTCCTTTTCCATTTAAAAAAAAAAAATTAGAGGGAAAATGTTATGTGTTATTTAACAAAAGAAAAAAAAGTGTAAAAAAATAATTTTTAATTTGAAAAAATTTTGTTTACAAATTTTTTTAATGAATTTTTTATGGTTTTAATTTTTGAACCGAGAAATTGAAATCTTTGTTGCTGTTAAAAATTATTTTTGAGTTGCGCGGCCACCCAGATCCGAGACAGTCAAGTTAAACAGTTATTTCCTCTCTTAAGATCATTAACTGAATGTCGACACAAACCTTCTCTTTGTGCCGTTGGGAATTTTTGACTCATCAATTTTTGATGGAAAGTTCATAACCGTAGGCTGCAAAACATTTTTGCCATTGATTTCTCCATCTTTTGTCGAGTTAAAAGGGAAACGAAAAAATGTTTTTTACTTCTGCGGCAAGGCCAAGGAGAAAAAGCCTCGGGGAAGACGTTGGGGAATGGTAAATTCTTGGCGGTCGAGTCCGTTTCACAAAGACCTGACAAGAGGATGGGGTGGAGGATAAATCAAATCAGCGCTCATAACGAGGCCAAATTGGCGAGCAACTGCCGGGTCGTGGCCTCGTAGTTGCGAGTGCACAGGCGCACAATTCTGCGGCTTAAAAACCAATAAGAAAGAAACGCGTTACTTTACGTCGAGTTAAACTCATTTATTAGTAATGGAGATGTTATAAATGGTTAAAATCAATTTTAACATCTCTTTTTAATAATTAAAACTAAAAATTACTTTTGAAAAGTAGAACGAATTGCTTAAATTGAGACCAGATGCCATACGAAATTTCAAAGCTCAATAAGTTGATTCAAGCTGTGAGTTCAATATGAGCAATTTTAACCTGAAATTTAATTTGGCGGATTTGCAATTGGCTAAATTTAACTTTGCAAATAAACGAGAAAATTTATTTCTTGCAATTTGTTTAAAATGGAAAAATATCCCAGTTTCAATTCTTTTTTTATTCTAAAATCTTAACATGCTTTTCTCGCGCAAACACAGACAAACACGTCTCTTCTAATCGATGTTGGATGTCGCAATAGTTTAGTGCACAAAGTTGCGTGGCGTGCGTGTTCTTAATCCGTGTAATTAGGCCTGTAGATGCGCGTGTGACATTCGTGTATGTAATTGTTTTGTATCATGATTCAAGCGCGACTTTTCAGCACGAAATTCTCTCGAGATAGCGGAAGACTGCATCTCCCTAGCGGCGTGAGGACGACGACAGAGGCTTAAATAGATGCTCTGAGAAATAAGATACACTCGAGTTTGTTGTTATTGTACCAAATTGCAATTTATTTCCACGGTTATATCTGCCATATTATTATTCTTTCTTAAAGTAATAATGATCCGATTGAGATTAAAAACGTGAAAGGGACTCGGATCACTTATATTCGAGATGAGATGATCTAATAGCGCGTGACTCGCTTTTTTGTAATTGAAAAGTCTTACGATTGAATTTATTATTATCTTTTAAAATTATTCGTTTCAGTTAAGTTTTTATATTGTATTTTTTTTAAATGAGTTTTTGTGGCCACCGACAAATTATTCTTCGGTCTCGCTATGAAATTTTTGATGTTGTAATCGTCTTGCGAGTGAAAACAAAAGGTTGAGTCGATGTTGTTTCTTGTTGTTGTTTCTTGAGGTGCACATTTTTGCGTGTTGAGTGATATTCGCTTCCGGGTGCACATAAGGTCGTATCAATAGTGTCAATGACTTAATTTATTACTAAGGGAATTTTAGGTAAATCGAGTGACAAAGTGAAGGGAACAAAAGCCGGGTTGAGATCAATTTCGAAATGGATCGATGCAATGTCGCGATATAAAATTGAAGAAAATTTAAAAATTCGATATTTATTTATTAATAAATTAAAATGAGTTAAGTATTAAATATTTTTATAATTAATTTCAGAACTTGGTGATCCGCCCAAACTGCCTACACCAGTGAAATGTCAATTGAGAAAGCACAAAACGAACCGCAAACCGCGCACACCGTTCACGACGCAGCAGTTGTTGGCGCTCGAACGAAAATTCCGCACCAAACAATACCTATCGATAGCCGAGCGCGCCGAATTCTCCAGTTCCCTCAATTTGACGGAAACACAAGTGAAGATCTGGTTCCAGAATCGGAGAGCCAAAGCAAAGCGTCTTCAGGAAGCCGAACTAGAAAAACTGAAAATGGCTGCCAAGCCGCTGCTGCCGACGGCTTTTGGTTTCTTGCCGGGAGCCTCGTCTCTGTTTTCCGCTTCGGCGCACGCGCATCTCTCGGGACTGCATCGGCCGCAGCTAGGCCATATCCTCCCACATTATGCTGGACTGTATTCCGCGCAAGCGCCATCAGGAGTCGTTTTTCCTCATTGACCAGCATTCAAACAAACTGTATGTATTTATTTCTTGCCCTTCAATCCTTTGAATCCCAGTGTACATAAGGAATTTGTGTGCTCTGTGGCACCAATCAACAATCCCCGTGAGGAAAAAGCACGAGAAAAACGAGAAAATTGTGTGGCGAATTTTTTGTTTTTGTTAATGTTTATCATTTCTACTTTCGCTAAAAATTATTATTATTATTATTATTTTATTTACAAAGTAGAAAACTTTAATACTTTTCATGTTGGACTTATTATTCTTCCCCTCTCGTGCTTGTTGAACTGTCGGACATTGAAAAAGACTCGCAATTTGATTGGTTGACAATTTTCTCTCCCCCCTCTTTAACCATTCCTCATTCAACTTTCATACAAAGTTCCTTTCCTCCACTTCTGCTTTTCTTCCTATTGAAATCAGGGGGTTGTTCGGTAGCAGACAGGCGTGACCGTCACGCCACGTGATCAACTCCCACGTGCACACATGTTTTGTTCCGTAAAAATGCACCTCTTTATATACCTCGCCTGAAATACCCACATTTTCGAGTGTTCCTTCTACACTTTTGTGTTGTGAATCACCTGTGATAATCTTTAAAAAAAGCAAGAAATCGCTGAAATCCGACGCCGGAAAAGAGAATTGGAAAATTTAATTTTTTTTAAAATAAACACATCAACTTAAAAAAAAATTATTTTCGTCGTTGGGTGCGTCGCATTAATTTTTTGTTTTATTTTAAAAACACTCAATTTAAATGGCTTCGCACCTGCTTCACTTGTGTGAGTCGAAATATTTCTTTCTCTAAATTATGATTAGTAGTTGAAAGGCGGGGTTTTCGGCATCATTTTCTAGCCTTTTTTATTAAAATAAAAATTAAAAATTTTTTTTTAATAGTGAGGTGCTCCTAATTAAGTGTTGTGATTGTCAGTTATGTTGAATGAACGATAATGATGATGACACTCCTCGTGGAAGCGGAACAATCTCTTCCATTAAAACGAAGGTGAAATAAGTAGAGTGGGAAAAAAAATTTCTCAAGTCCTCTCTCTCTCTCTCTCTCTTTCTCTCACTGTCTCTCTCTTTCTCTCCTCGTCATTAACCTTATCAATTTTTCCGAGCAGAAAACGAAAATGTTGTGTATATTTTTCAATGAGTTTTGTTATAAAAACTAATGTAATTTAACCACCATGTTCTTTTGCTTTCGCACAATGATTTTGTGTTGTGTGTAATGGCTGCAATATACATTGTAGTGTGCTTTGTATTGGATTGCATGCTTTTAAATTAACTTTAAAAACTCATTATTCATACATTTTCTGCAAATGTAGTTTTTTCAATGTTGACTAAAATCATTTCTTGTTTTCAACACGCAAATCACGATGCGAAAGCGAAAGAATGTGTGTAAATAGAATTATTTTGTTTTTCTTTTTTAAGTTTTGCCTTTTTTTGTATATTATTTTTTGTTTTTTATTATTTTATTTTTTAACCATTTCACTATAGTATTAAAATGATATGATTCATTTGAAACAAATGCAAACAATTTTGTCCTTTATTTTTATATACAAGTAAATATATATTTGAAAGAAAAAAAAACATTTTAAAAAATCGATTAAATTAAATTGACTGCGAGACAAATTACTGCATCATTACACTTTTTAAACAACATTCGCAATGTATCTAAATCTCGTTTGACCAATGTATACAGTGGTGGGGGATACTGAGTAATTCTCGAACTGGAAATAGACTTCAGACAAAGAAAGGAAACACTCCATTACCTGGTCGTTCTGTCCAGCGGCGCCAAATCAACAGATTTATGGTCCACGACATACAAAGTACTATACTGGTGAACGGTGCCTTTTCCACCCCTCTCAAAACTCCGGTTCTTTTTCAAAGCCGCTTGTTTTTTTTGTTTTTTTGACTTTTGAAATTGTGGCATTCGGCATTTCAAAAATTGGGATTTGTTGTTCAAAAACGACAAATGTATGCTTTGATGTTATGCCTCTTGTCAGGTAAATAAAAAAAATAATTTTATTATCCAAGTTTGTATACGTATTGATGTATATCGTAAGTTATAATTGAATGCTAAGCACGTGTGATGATGTGCTATCACCATGAAATTAGGTTTGGCGCGCAACATTAGATTTTGGCGTTGGCAATTAATTTCTTGCCTGTCCTCGCCCTTAGGAATTATTCGTCTCATCATGATTTACGACACGCAAATTATGGGAAATATTAGCATAAAGAATTACTCCGCCGACGTAATTAGTTATTAACGGTCTAGGCACTTCCTTAAGTAATTAGTTACACACATATCAAGGAAATGGGATGCGAGAAATTGCCTTCAGCTTTCGTACGGGTGTTTTTCTTAGCACCTAATTCTTTCTTCATTCAAAATTAAAACTGCCGAAAAATTTCGCAAAAATTGTACGTTCGTAATTATCAGACATTTGATAATAAACCGTTTAAATATCACGATTATTATAAATAAACAAACGATTTAATTATTAAAGAGTTCATTGAACTATTTAGATCTTAAGAATGTAATGGGCGCAGCTGTAATAATTTGACATGTTAATTTAAAAAAAAAATAATTAAAGTAATTACTCAACGCGAACTATCAATAAGCAACTAATATACTAAATGGAAATAAATAATAATAATAATAATAATTAGTGGTCAATTTGAAAGGGAAAAAAAAAGTGAGGGTAATGGCAATTAGTTGGAGTGTCGACGTTCATTGATCCGAGTCGCTGTGAGGGAGTGCACGCGACGTGGGTTCCATCACCATCACAACACCCAAGACAAACTCCCTGAGTTGCAATTTCTTAAAGATGTACTGTGTGTGGCAAGAGAAATGAATAACATCCCATAATGTACATGAAATGCCAGACCTATTTCATCATCACTTCCAAATTTTCCATGAAAATAAAAAAAAATAAAAGTAATATTAATAATAATTTGGTTAGCGCATATTTACATTGGAATATGCGAGTGTTACAATTCAATTTGCGTATGTAATACATTCCAATTAATACTACTAGAAAACTAATTTCAAACATTGGCCAGTTTAACCCGCTGCGCCAACCCGAACCGAGCCTCCTAATCTCCGGTCAGTTTTAAAAGGGCAATCAATGCCAGGGTTCCCCGTCGAGTTCGGGACTGTATAATCCTCTTGTATAGAAGGGGGTGTGGAAGCTGTGAATGGACGAAACCGCTCGGGTCGCACCTTTAGCTCTTTTTAATCCTTCTTTATCTCGTTAACTCGAGATTTGGGGAAACGGACACTCGAATTCATTCGACGCTGCCAAATAAATTAATTAGTCAAATTTCGGCTATCTGGTTAGTATGAGGCGCTCAGTGCAAATACTGTAGCAGTGATGGATGATTAGCAAGTAAATAAACAAGCGCGTTGAAAACGTAGACAAAGATCTAGTGTTTTAGTTGGAGTTTTAGTCGTTGGAAATTGGTTTTGAGAGTTGGGTTCGGTGTCGCCGCGTTGTCCGGCCTCCCTCTGAGCCGAGTCTCTCGTCGATTTGCGCGTGCGTTCATCATTCCTCCTTTTACACGTTCATTGTTAACCTCGAACCACTTGACCTTTTACTACGAATGTCACCAATTGCCCCTCTCTTTGGTCCTTCTCAGTGGCCGGTCATTGTGCGGCCGCTATTCCACCTGAGGTACAGGTGAGCAATCGGCGTTTTATGGCGTCACCTCACCTACTGATAAGACTGTTTTTCTTCTTTAACAAACTACCTCGCTTAAGTACGCTGCGCTCGGCGAGTGTGACAAATGTAAGCCAACCAGACATTCCAACACCCCATTGTTACCAATGTACTGTTTACTAAATAAGCTTGACAAAACGGCGACACCAAGTCTGTTTCGTTGTAGCGGAGGCTTCTTTTGACTGACCATTAAAAATTATAGGTCATTTGAGTCAACTCTGTTAGTTAGTGGGGGAAAAAGGAGTGTTTAGTGTATTGAGAAGAAACTTTTCTTCAAACTGTGCTGTCACATTTCGAGCACTTAAATTGAGATACCAAACTCATGGAGTGCACATGGAGGTGATGAGGAACCAATCCCTGTTTTAAAGCCTCTTAATGACCACTTGTGCACATCCCGTAGGATAAAATAACTATACTTACGTGAAACGAATTTAAAAAAAAAAATTTTTTTTGTTAAAGAAAATATTAATTTAAAAAAAATGTTTAATTTAATTGGGTTTCTTATTGCGAGGCGTTGAAATTAAATTACAGCAGGTGGACCGAGCGCATATTCATAGTGGAAAAGAGTCATAAAAAGATATACTCGCGTGATGAACGTATAATTAGAAGATATGGGCGGGTGCAATTCACTTCAACCCTGCGCATCGTTTCAATTTGCATCCGCCATAGCGTCTCCTTTTATTGTCGCGAGTAACATGAATGTTGGAAGGCTGCCTCGTCTTTATCGGCCCCCCGCCACTCCCAGCTTCGTGTTGACTGTATTACTGCGTTCGCGATGATATTGGGCGCCGTTGCTGCTCTGCCGCAATATGAGACTCGTTTCGAGACGTAGTAGGTCCAATAGACAAAAGAGTGGCAGTTATCTCGCAACTGCCACCCATTTTCGCGCGCCCAATGCCACGATTACAATTAGCGGTAATGAGCAATCCGCCGGCACATGACGATGCGCGCCCGGAAGTTCACAGGTCGCATCCGGATGCGAATCAATTAGCATAATTTATCTATTTGTTTCTCGAATTTTTCCTGACTAATTATTGGTCATTAATCAAAATTTTCCCGATATTGCGCTCAAATCATGTTGAGATGAGTTGATTGCGTCTGTCAATTAAGGCTTTGTTCCATGAATATTTATTTTATTTTGCTCTTTACCAAATCTCTTTAAGAGAATGACAGTAGCAATTTGTAGAAGAGTTAAATCGAAGTAAAAAGCAATTGGCATTAAAAGACTTAACTCGACATGTTTTGTTTATTTTTTTTTTTGTGATATTTTTAATTTTTGGCTGAACTTCCTTTACCATCTCGAGTCACAATTAATTTACTTCTAAATTTAAAATTTCATTTCAAGTTTTTTTTTTTGTTTTTAAAAAGCCTTGGGAAGTTGATAAACAATGATTATTTCAGAAACGAGTTGTATTAAAAAAAAATTTTATTTCAATTTTATTTTATTTTTATTATTTCGTTATTTTTTTTCTTCAATTCAATTTATTTGTAATTTCGTTTCGTGTCTTAGTGCGGTTAGCCGCATTTCAACGGTGGCTTGAGCATGTTGTTATCGCGCGAGTGCAAATCAGAACGAGAGCGAGCGGACGTCTCCAGAGCTTATTCGCTCTGGCGCCAATTACAGCCGCCTTTTCCGCGTTGTTTCGGCTGGGCGAGCAGCGCGTGCGCCGATCATCGATGTGTGACGCCGGCTGCTAAGAGTGCGATATGGCCGTCGAGTATTGTGGGCAGCGAGTCAATTGATCAGGGATTTGTCCCTGGACGGCGAGCGCTAGCCCGAACAAAGTGGCGCCCTCTCGCCGCCTTAATTCATGCCCCCCCCCCCCTCCTTCGCCCGTGCAATGGCTGATGCGAACCCATGCTGCTCACGCAATTCTTAGCGAAAAATCACTTTCTCGCCTTTCTTTTCCTTCGCCCACTTTACTCTTTATACATCGAATCAATTGACCATAAAAAAGATTCGAGGGTATGAAATTTTCAAATAGTTTTGTATTGCGAAAAAATTATTTCTCAATTAAATTATAAATTCGAGCTTTTCTATTTTTATCTCACATTTTTCTTTTTAAAACTGACCTTAACTTTTTTTTTTAACACGTGATGAAAACTATAAATTAAAAGCAGACTTTGTTCGATTTATCGCACGACCGATGGTCAGGCGGTTTGTGTCGGCAATTACCGTTGCCTTTCATCCGTTTAATTTCCCCTTCCATTTTCTTCGCCTTAATGGCGCCTCAAAACAGCGAATAGCCCAAACTTTTTCTCAACCCGACTTCCCCACTACCGCAGTACCTGACGAATGGAGCGCTTGCATCGTTTAGACATGGCGTAGGGGAGCGTCTAATGGCCGCAGAGACGCGGCGTCGCTCGCTTTACTATCATCTTCGGTCCAGCTTGTCGTTAACTTTTTCTGTTGGAATTGGGTTTCAAAACATATGCTCCCTGTGGGATTGCGCGATCTCATCAAAAACTACCGAATTGCATTTTTACTTATAAACAACAACGAACAAAACAAAAATTAGTCTTAAAATTTTTTTGGGGGTTTTGAATAAAAAAATGAATTTTTTAAGTTAATAAATTTATTCAAGGTGCAACACTCCCATAAATCCATTAATGTGTTTTGGTCGGCATTTTATTTTCACTTAATTGCACTTCCCCTTTTTTGTTTTTCTTTTTTCTGAGTGATGGAGAATTATGGGTAAATTGATTGGCCGCCCTCGGATTTTGAGTGCAATGTGTAATATGCGTAGGCGCTCTCACTGGGGAAGTTGTGAAATGCAATACCCGCGTTAAGAGTGTTTACGGATCTTTGGCAGTGGAGCGCACGTCGCCTGGCGGTTGGCTATCCATCATTGCGCCGCCACTCAGCTTTTGGCCCCCGCGCGGGCTTGAAACGCCGCTAATTGGCTTGGCAACTTCGCAGCTGCTGCCAAAGAAATGGCAATGCAAATAACGGCAAAATTGAGGCACCAAAAATTTTCACAAAATCGTAATGCGACAAATAATATTACGGACGATGCACCGATTTGGGATATCAGCCAACAACGAATGACAAAGTCACTGAGTGGGATAACTCATTGAAAGGCCACATTCCGACTGAGCTGAATTATAACTTACGGACGAGGATGGGATGAAAGCTTTTTTCTGCGTTTATACGTCCGTTAAAAAGAAGGGTGTTAGGGAAATGGATTCCTTTCATTTGATTACTTTTTTTTTATTTTTTCTATTCGTCACTCCCACACGTGACCGCTGCATGGGGATGCGATGAATGGGTAGGCTGAAAAATGGCCGAGATTAGAGGTACAGAGCACTAAGCAATTGGATCCCTCATATTGTGACGCCCCGCAATGAGGGAACTCATCATTACTAAACTGGAGGGGGTCGACGGGAATTATTCGGTTGACCACAATTCGATCATCACCCCTTATATAAGACCGTGGGATTTCGCGAGGCCAACGATAGCAAAGCTTGTAAATAAATAATTTACACGACTGCGAACAAAGCCCACGTCAACCGATTTTAATTTAATACCTATTTATTTATTGGGATTTTCGGTTTGGATCGAATTAATTTTATTCGGCTGCAATAAAACAAAAGGAAGGCTGTTTACAACAATTTTTTTTTGTTTTTCTTCCGAGTTTCCCGGGTAACAAACTCCTTTAAGCCCCTCATAATTTCAGCAGTTGCACGTGATCAACTCTCGTCTTGTTGACCGAAACTCCAGTTCCGGATTTCGTCTTCTTTTCCGGTGTGTGTTGGTGTGGGTGTGGCATCGAAGGCGTTGTTATTGAAATCAATTTGTTAGGTGTGTGGGGTAGACGCTTTTCCGGATTTGACGCTGATTAACGCCCGCGCCCCCTCTCGGTTCTTGATTGGCTTTTTATTGATAGGCTTACGACTGCCTTCAACGTCTGCAACAACAGCGCTGTGTGAAGTGAAAGCTAAAATACACTTTGGGGTATTTCTTCGGTCAAGGAAAAGCCAAAAGTAATGTTAAAAGTAAACAGAAAATTTCGCGTTGGATGTGGGTAAATAAATGACCGGCGCGAGTGCAGCGGATGCATTAATTTAAAAAAAGAAATTTATGCGGACATATGTTTGTGGATGGTGAATGCGAAAGACGTTTTGCTGGTGAAATAAAGGGATGGACGGATGGATGTGATGTTGGTGGGAGGGAAACGAATGGAGGAAACCGTAAATCTACGTCCAATCAGTCGGCGTGTCTCTGTGGGGGTAAATGTTGTGAACGGACTTAATTTGGAGGTACCCAGCAGTGAAAAGTGTTTTATCTCCTTTTTTTTGTATTTTTAAACTCAAAATATTCGACTACATTTTTTTTTCAATTAACTGCTAATGCAAGCTTATCATTACTTTTTTTAATTAAAAAAAAAGAAATAAAAAAATTAAATATATAAAAAGAGTCTATAGAGTGTTAAGACTATTGAGCATTTTATTATAAATAAAATTTAGAAAAAATGTTTTAAATTTGAATTTAACTGAAAAGTCTTATCAGTTGCAGAGGAAAATGGCTTGCATCAGTGAATTTTCTCTGTCATTTATAATGAGATTGTAAGTGGCGCCCTCTACGATAAGAATTCGCCAAGAACTAATTTTCGGTTGAGAGTTAATTGACGTTCAAATTCGCTCTCGAATCGCAGACACGTAGAAAAGGCGCTTTCGTCCATTCTTTCAATCTTTTTCTTTATGACGTATATGGAGCCGATCGTCAAATAAAAGGAGTTATTTCTTTTTAATTTCCCGTCGGGAGCCGCAACTTCGCTTCTTTCCCACCCTGTCACATGACGATCAGCTGTAAAATATTGTTATTAGCTTTTTATCGGCAGGTTATTAGCCCTATGGGTCTGAGTATTCGGTTGCCGAGCCCTTCGGCTCGCTGTCCGCAAGATGACCAGTTATCGGAACACGTCAGTTTTGAAAGGCGGGAATCGGTCGAGATTTGCTCGCAGCTCGAAACACTCGCTATAAAAACATAATTTTTTCTAGTATTTATTTATGGAGTTAGGGGATCGAGTGGGCAAATTCAAATGGTTGCAAGTGACTTGGAAAAAAAATGTTTTTCGTCGTTTTAATTGCAACGAGACCGAGATAAATTAGGAGAAATATGAGACAAATAGAGTGGTTTCTTATAACGGTGGTTTTATGTGGGGGGGGCTGGCGAGTGGAGGTGTTGGCAGGTCCTCGTGCACAAGAGGCGGTTGAGCTGGTGACAAGCGAAATTGATTCACATTTCAAAATAAAAAGGCAATCAGGCCTGCCAGTGCTTGGTCGTCAAGGAAATGACAACGCCATACAAGGCGTACGCGAACGCAGCCTGATACATTGGCTCGCTGCCTCCAATCATGCTCGATCCCTCTCTATAGCGCAACGCGCTTCTTATCCGTAAAATAAAGATGTTGCATCCGGCTTCGAATTTACTAGAAAAAATTAAAAGCAAAAAAATGAACGAATGATAAATTTTTTAATTTTTCGTCTTTTTAGTAATTTCAGTTAGCGCCGAAAACTATAATTTTTTTCTGGTAATTACTAGCAATAATTTACTTAATTTATATTCAGTCCTTGAGTTTTTTGGCTCCGTTCACTTGTCTTTGTCTGACTGCTGAAACCGCCCACGTGGTTACGTTATACTACGGTACATGTTCTGGGACTGCGATGCGACTCGGCGGGGGGCAGACGACCTCCACCGCCGACTTGTCGGCAAGTTAGCGCCGCAAATTCCTATCGCTTCCAAAATTTTTACCGTTATTAGTCATTTGCAGCCGTCATACAATAAAGTTGAGATTTTTATTTAAAAAAAATTCAAAGGTTTGCGGCAAATTCACCTGTTTATTGTGCAATATATGCGTCATGAGTTAGGAAGGAAATTCACCTGTCACTGGACTTGTATTTCGCTAATTTATATGGGTTGACTGATATAAATATTAGGGTTACTGAAGTTGGCATTTAGTCATTCTTGACGTAAGTAAATTGAATTTCTCATATTTGCTGGCATTTATGTTAGTTTAGAATGGTGGGTATTTAAAAATTGTATTTATAAAATATTTATGTTTTTAGTTTAGCTTTTATCAAAGATTTTAATTCACTTAGGAATTAGAAAAAAATGAACTAAATTGGAAAAATTAATTGTCTCGTTTCACAAAAGGGCGAATTTAAAGAGGGAAAAAACCACATGGGATTAAGCGCTGATTAATTAAATTTGAAGAAAAAAAAAAATTTTTTTTTTTAAATTTATCTATGGAGATACAGAAATGCATTTCGTCTTTAGCAATAAGCAAATAAAATATACATAAATATATGGAATACAAATTTTGGTATTTTAATCTGATTGTCAATAAATGTTTTAAAAATGTTGCTAATTTATTAGGAAATTTTTTTTTAATGTTTTAATAAGCAAAGTTCATTTCGCAAAATACACCGCAAAATTGCTTTCATTACGCAACGTTGCTAATAGCATCAAATTTGCCATTAAAAGTCCCCTTAAAGTTGTTGTAATTAAATTCACGAGCATTTTCTTAATTAAACGAATCGATTTTTTTTCTCTTTAAATATATGCGAGAGCTAAGAATTTTCTTTGCTTATTAATTGCATCGTTGTGGGGGGTTAGTTGAGACGTTTGGCGCGCGCCCCAGGCTAATGACGGGACTCATCACGGAAGGACTGAAATCAATTTCCGATGGCGATGTAATTAACACGCGACATCTCGAGCTTCTCTGCGAGAAACGCGGTGCCCGGCATTAAGTGGCGAGCGTTTTTAATTGGCCAATAAGATTTCATTCTTATCGAAGCTCCTTTTACGACGCCATTCGTGCAAGAACAATGGTGCGCGCCGCCGCCAGATTAGCCCAATTAAGGCGGACAAACGCATTTTAATTAAGCAACGCCCGACGGCTTCGAGGCAAACATCAACGAGGGTGGGCGAATTCGTTTCTACTTTTTGATCGCTAGATAATAACCCTCTTTGTGTCGTTTAGCGATAATTGTGAATAATTAATTCCCGATGAATCTCATGCAAACAATTGTCTCAATCACGGGACCAGACGAACAGTGACAATAATTTGTTCTCTAATTACGAGAAATTAGAACTAAATTCACTCTTTCCTATCACTATCAATAAAATAAAATTAAAAAAAAATTTATGCTAATTTGGTACTTATTTAAAATTATTTTTTAGGGTTTAAAACATCACTTTAAAAAAAATGGTCAATTTTGCACTTAGCAACTTTTGAGTGTTGATTTCTTATAGGTTAAGCCGATTAAATTTTTCTTGCTTAAACATTACGGGGTAATTAATCAATTTAATTGGCACCGATAATAAACGATGGAAGTAGTCGCTTTTAAGCTTTTCTTTTCTTTTTTTTTTAATGTTGTGTTTTCGAAAACAATTTTTTTTCCACGTTGGTAATTAGAAGAGACGTGGTCACAAGAGTCGCAAGGAATTGCCGTGCGGGGCATTTTGACAAAGCACTTGTTAAAAGCGCCATTTATCATTTGACGAAGTAAAAAAAAAAGTACTATTAATTTTTTTCTTATATAAGAATAAATTATTTCTTTTTAAAAAATTTCTACTATATAATTTCGGATAATGAATTGATTTAATTGTAATGCGTTTTGAATTTTCGATTCACAATAGAGCTTAATTCAATTTATTTTAATTTTATCTTTTAATGTTGAATGAAAACGTCGATTCTTTGCTTAAAGACCACCCAAGAGCGACTTTTTATTTAAAAAAAAATTACAATTACTAGCTTTAAGCGCATTAGTAAGTCAAACACCCTAATTGACAATCTCTTAGTGTCTAATTAATTAGGATTATTGATCAGTTAATCCTTCTTGAGTCTTTAGTGAGACAGTCTTTAGTCAGATCGTGACTTGCAATTCCAAATAAAATCACCGGGGAGCCGCAAGACACCTGTGAAGCAACACCTCAGGTAGGATTCACAATCATTTCTTTTTCTTTCTTTGAATTATTACATATATCACATATACTCAGCTTATGATAAACAGAAATTAATACTACTTGTTAATAATTCAAACTTTATTAACCCCACGCTTATTTATTATATAAATTAATTTTAATTCTTCGTCCGCACATATTTCAATGCCAATTTCATTGAGTTGATTTGTCCCCATGCATTCTGCGAATAATTACGTTTAAGTTACGTCATTTCCTTTCGAATGCATCCACTTGTCCGCATCTCTTATAATCCGCATCTTGCTAATCCCAGTTACTTTATGCGCATTTAATCCGCGCAAATCGCGGGGTCGCGAACTGCGGCAAGGCGTTGCGTGAGTGGGCATATTGCCCGCGTCGGTTTATTATGAAACGCATGCGCAGCGGGAGCTCGCAGTGCAAACCACACCATCGCTCCCTCTCTTAGCAATTGCGCAGACCGCCTCCCGCCGAAATGTCGCAATTCGGAGCCCGCACCAAAAGCGTAATTGGACGCTTCATGCGATTAATGGCTGCCGTCTGAAGCAGCAGTATAAGCTTCGAGGGGAAGGGAGTAACCAGCATCTCTCCCCCCCGCAGATTGTGCATAATTAACTTATGCATCGAGCAAAGGGGACTTGGAATTGACCCGACCATTGAGAACTAAGTATTAAGGTCAGGCGTGTCTTTAAATTTGAATTAATTTTTCATAACAACCGTTTTGGATATAATTAGCTAGGAATAAACAAATTTATTATTCAAAATGAAAACGAAGAAAAAACCATATTTCATCATTAAAATTTTGTTATTTTCATATTCGTAAATAAATAAAAATAAATATGACCAAAAATGTCAGCCGTATCTAAGACATTTATCACACGTACAGTTAGCAAATGGTTGTCTATTTTTTGTCAGCCCAAAATAAAGTGGCGAATTTTTGTACGATGTCGCCAATAAATTTTTATTTTATTGATTTTAATTCAACGTTTGAAATTTGTTTTGCAATCAAAACAGCCCCTCAACCAATGATTGATACGTTTTCAACAAAAAGTGAGGAAATTGTATTTCACACGTTCCCCATTCAACTAACGATCGTTACGTCATTTCCGTTCACGCGGCCGACGGGTATACACTACTGATACGAGGAATTGGAAGCCTTGTTAATAATAAACGAAGAGATAAGCGCCCTCTTTATCGCTTCTGCTCATTGATTTATTTTCATTTAGCTATTGGCCTCCAATGTCATGCGCCAATCAGCGGGTTACGTCACTGTTTGTTTGCTCGGTGTGATGCCTTCGGCCTTTCATTGCCGCATACAAATACTACTCTCATTGCATATCCATCGGCGCTTGTTAGCTCATTTTCGTGATTGGATGGACGGTGCGGTGAATGGGGTCTAATCAAATTTCACCACCATTAGTCTCTTATAATTGGGTTAGTATAGCGAGTGCCCGATCCTTTTGTGCGGGCATTCGGAGTGTTCAGCGAGGCGCGGTCTCTGACCAGCAGTGTGGAAGTCATATTGCGAGGGTGTGTTGGTCCGCACTAGAATCTATGTGAGGAAGGGAAGCGGCGCCAGTGCAGTCGAGGTTTATCTACTTTTCGCGCATTGTGAGTCATTTCGCCAGTAGCATCCACGGGAAAATTGCAATAAGAAATTCGGCGTGAATCACAGATAGGGGGCGCTGCGAAGAGGTAAAGGAGGGAGAGGGAAGGCGAATGAAAGGGAAGTCGGCCGTGTGGAAGTGAGAATTCACTGGATACCCGTCGATATTGGACCGTCCACCATCTGTAGGGCGCATCCGTTCTCACTATAACGAAGCGTGCATTATTTTGAGACTTTATAAATCGGGCACTCGTTTCGGATAGATTTACTCGCCAACAATTCACTTTTACTGGCCAGAAATGATTTAGAAATGGTTAAATGGCGCTGGTCTGCACATCGCCATTTCTTTTTCTTTTTTTTTTTATTTTTTTATTTTTTATTTTTTGTAACAGAGAGGGCAGGTTTCGTGAAGCTTCTGGTGAAGGTAGCGTTACTGGCTTCCTGTGCCCGTCGTAGCGACGCATTGTGTTGCACGAGCAATGAGTGAACGGAGCACGAGGCCTTTTACCGATAACAAAACGACTTCCATAACTACCGTGCGTGCACCCGAGTCGGTGACGCTTCTCTCTCTCTCTCTCTCTCTTTTCTCTCTCCCGGATCAAATATACCGCAAAAGTCCAACGGAATATATCTCTACGAAAGCTGAAAAATGCGCGGTCGGGCGAAAACTGAATAATAGTTCAGTGAGTGTGAGAAAACAAATTTATTTATCACTGCAAAAATAAAAAATAAAAAAAAGTTTCTACTCGTGTTTTCGTCTTCTCCTCGTTTTTCTTCTTCTCTGTCGCGATAAGCTTTAGCATACTAACATAAAATTTATTAACATAAATTAAGCTTAAAATATTCGAAAATCTCAGTATTATTTAAGAATTTAATACGTTAACATTTGAAAAATGAAATATCCACTCGTAATGAGATTTATTTTATTATTATTTTTAATTTTCTACTGAATTAAATATTTTTAAAAGATTATGAAAATGGCCCAAAGTTGGTTAATCGAGTTTAGTAGTACCCATGTTTCAATAGAAAAAAACGAATAGAATTTTATATATTACTTTCTTCCAATATAATATCGACTAAAGCAAATAAAGTAAGGGGTATTTGGAGATTAGTTTATTGACAAGTCATGTGACGCCTAAAGTCCTTTTTTTTTTCTCTTTCCTTATTGTGTTGTTGTGGCTCAGGATTTGTTATCAAATAGTGGTCGTAGGCCCCACTGACCACTTGGACTGATCGCTCCAGAGTGACCTATTGTTGCGGCAGGGAAAAAGCGACCATTGAAACGATTTTATCGGTTGCGTCCACTGCTGAAAACGCCATGCCAATATGGCTCTGATGGCTTCAATCAGTTGCAGGTAGAAAGCAAGTTGCACTTCTATAAATAAATATATATTGGTCTTTTGTTGGCAAATAAAAGAACACAAATTTTCAAATTAACTCGAAAATGATTTTAACTATTTAATCGAACGAGATTCATTTATATTTTTAACAATAAGATACCGATATAATTGATAAATTTTAATCGATATTTATCACACACTTAAAAGACGATTTTGATTTTTGATTAATTGCTGCGAATGACATCTGTCAATACAGTGACCTGTGCTTCACTTCCTCGGGTGATAGGTCTTAATAAAGGGTCAACATATGGAGCGTGATAACAAGGACCTAAACGGAAGGTACGAGCAGGTGACCTTTTCGGGTCGGAATGATAGCGCCACCCGGAGGTGGTACCTGCAATCAGTTGTCCTACGGGATTCAGCCTTTTGTTTATGGGCTATCGGGGAAATTACCTGCAGCTCGCAGCTCCCTTTGGCGCTGCCCTGGAATAGTTGGTGCTGCAGTTATCACACGATGATGGCCAATAGTTGGGTCAAGAGGGGGAGCGTTTGTAATATCGAAGAATGCGAAGAGTTGAAGTGGGTTTGCTTTGGCCAACTTTGAAATGAGGCTGTAAACTGGTCAGCGTCGAACAGCAAATGAAAATTCTGAGTAATCCTACACGCATTTACTCAACCTGTGAGCTTATGAGATTTACACTCGTGTAAAACCGTCACCTATATACTTATTCGCCGCTCGAAAGTAGTCAAAGAGCTTGTATTATTAGACCATACTTGTTTAATACGGGGGTTTTGAAAATCGGGTTTTTGTATAGAACATAAAAAAGTAACCTTACAGTTAATCAAATGTTACAAAACACAAAACTGTTTTTTTTTCTAAATCACGCTTTTTTGAAAATCGTCTAACTACAAAAATATATTTAGATTTCAAATAAACTGACATCAATTTTAATATGGAAATTGTATGCGTCCTTTATTATTCGTCAACCGACGAATCTTCTTCTGCCGTTAAGTGATTCCTATTTAATCTATTATTCACTCGAATTAAATGACTCGTTATCTCGTATTCTCGTTTAATTAATTTTATTTTAATGACCTATTTTAAATTTGTTAATAGAAAAATAATGAATATTGGATATCTGTTTTAATTATCATGAAATTTAATTCATCAATTAATTTTTTATTTTTTATTTTTTTTTAAATCACTTATCTTCATTCGTTACAAATTTCACTCGTGACATCAAAGGAAATCATTTTCGATGCGAATATATTAATAACGATGAGCTTATTTGTACGCTGAAAACCCATTCGTAAATTGAGTCATCAATCAAAAGCTTCGGCTATGCAGTGAAGCTTTTGCTTCTTAAATCACAATTCAAAATATTTGAACATTTAAAAATAATGAGAAATGTGAAATTCAAGTTAAATCGAAAAGTTTAAATCGATAAAGCGATAAAGAAGTGCGATCGGTGTTTTAAAAGTTGTCGAGATTTATGACTATTGCATTTATAAACAAGTTGTGATTGCGATGCGATCACGTGCGACTGGGTAATGGCTTGGAAAAGGTGACCTTCTTGAGACGGATTTAATTCGCGAATGCATAGGTTAGTAGATTCGTTATACGGAGGCGGTGTGCGAGGAGTGAGAAGCGGGGGGGATGGGGGTATTGAGGAGGGAAAGGCAGCGAGTAATGAAGAGGAACGCTTTCGTGGCTCTTATCAGCACGTGTCACGAACGAAATGGTGCCTCGTTTTGCATACAACGAATGGAAATCGATCTGATTTGGACGTAACAGAGAGCGTGTATGCAAATCAAGAAGGAAAAGTTACCGATGGGTCGATATCGAATCAGGAAAAGAAGTTCGTTTCCCGCGCACAATGGCGCGCCGAATAACCACGGCTCGAGCCTCGTTTCAACGATCGTTCCACTCATCAAATATAATCCCAACCGGGAAATTGCGGTCAATCTTGCGTCCATCCGTCCACCGACCGAATCGGCTGCAACCATAGGTTATATACACACAACGAGATGAGTTTGCTTGACGAGATGATTGTTGCTCGTATTGTTTTATCAGGAAGTTAAGTCAAACTGGCAATGGCCATTAACAACAACCAACAACCCATAGACGTTTGCTTCGATAGTCCCCAGGTAGCAGTTGACTCTCGTTGGACCCCTTTTCAAACCTTAGTTTAAAGATTGCAGATTGAAAAGATTGGCAGGCAAACACTTCCACGCTTCATTCGTTTCTTTTTTTCCTTTTTTTTTTTTTTTTTCGCCCTCGCGCTCCGAAAATGCAATCAAGCCCAAGAGTGAGAAGTAAAACCGTTTTTCACAATTCCCCATTTCCAATTCTCCATACCCCTAGACATTTTCTTTTAAAAACGAGAAATTTCCCTATACAACATGTCGTTACGAATATATCATCAAACAAAAGGCCCAACGACACGAGGTTTGTGAATACGAATATCCAAGATTATTACCATTTACACCAAGTCATCCGATATTTTATTACTACTTCCATTATTATTATTATTAAAGAAACACATTATTAACAATAGAAAAGAGAATTTATCGTCATATGAAACTCGAACCAGTTTGAAATTTCTGTTTACTGAAAAAGATTTGCATCGAATGATAACCTAAAACACATTGGGAATAATATATTATGTGGGATTCTTTCTCGTTTCTCAAGTCTGCTTGTGATTTCTCGTTATATATAAATATAGCGGGGAAAAGTAAAAAGAAAAAAATGAGAAGCGATGCCCATTCACCTGTGCGTCCCGCTGATAAATCTGTCTGTTGATGACACTCTTCCTCTTCAGTATTCGCCCCGAGAGAGCTATCAATCAGATGGCGCATAAGTACAAGCACTTTTTCGTGAGGCGCAATATTCATGATTTTTTTTTCTTGTAATATTATACCTTTTCATATTATTACTTGACCTTATCTTATATACAGCATCTTCAGATCTACCGTAGCAACGGAATGAATGTTTAAGTATTTAATTCCGCTTTATAAGTTTTTCCGACAAAATTTGCTTCTTTTCTCAATCCATGTGTAATTCTGTCGCCTTAAGCACAGTCAATACTCAATCTACATGTCTAATGTGTTATTCGTACGTTTTTGACGAGATCACAATATCGTCCAAATAAGCCCAGGAGCTTTTAAGAAATGTAATTGTTTTTATTAAATAAAAATGGCGTTTCCGTTATGTTTTTTTAAAACAATTTAGTTTATTAAAGGATGAGGAAGTTTTATTTTGAGATGATTGCGACGTCTTTATTGCCAACTAATTCTTCCGGCGCTGGAGCCGAGAGGAAATCGTCGCAATCTGGACACACGTCGTCTTCCATAGAGTGACGTCAGTTATAACAATTTTTTACCATCAAACTAAAGTCACTCGTCACTATGTCTTTGTATAGCGTTGTCAAATTCTTTTTCTCGCTATTGCAGTAGATGTGGATTTGGTGTCATAGTGGTTCTAGTTACAGTTTCCATTCCGTTTTTTTTATACTTGTTTGGCACATGTTAGATCGTTTATCCATTTTTTTCTTTTCCCCTTTTCGCTCTGTTGTTGGATCTTCTTACAGAGTAGAGCAGTCGGAAATTCAATCCTGAGGTCGGTGCCGAAGATAAGGTACAGTTGGGGAAAGGGGAAGTGAGTCGCAGTCGGGAGGTTGATGGGCGACGCCTGGTGCCGATTATGCTGTTATTGCATCACCGAATTCGGACAATTTCATTTGCATACCAACGATGCTTAGCAAGTCATTTTAGTCAACGATAGGCCGCCTCTCACTCACTTTCTCTCTCTTCTCTTCCTCTTTCCTTTCGTGCGCTTCTCCTCGCGAGGATAAAGCGACGAATAATTCAGTCGACGTCATTCATCTCTTCTACTCCGCTTTTGTGGCGCGCGAGCTGAAACGAGGCGACGATTCAAATTTCGCGAGCAGGCACTTCCTGAATGGTTACCATGGAGATGACTTTCCCGGCCATTTCCGGTATAATGGAGTCTGATTTTGCGCAAACCGTTCGGGGGAGGGGGCAGGCACCCATAATTCCGATATTTTTTCCTTAACTCTCCTCTTTTTCGAACATTTCTTTCACAGTTGCTACACCGATGGCGACGCTCGAGGTATTCATGTTTTATTGCTCTAACATCTCTCAATAGATGGCGAGAACGTTAGCGACGACAAAAATATGATTTCTTGAATAAAAAATTTTTATACGTTTGAATTTCTGGAATAAAAAAAATTGCGCACTTAACGCAGTGTAAACAACTCGTTACACCTCGCTGAACAGCAGCAGTATGCATAATAATCTTGTTGAAAACTCTCATCTTTTGCATTGTTAAACGGATGTATTTTGTCGACGATAGAGCCGCGCTTTGTCCTCTCGGATAACTCGGAGAGCCATTGCCTAAGAGCTGAGTGAAGTCATTGAGATGAAGTTATGGCTAACTAGATTGTGCGAAGCTGAAACGAGTATAACTGGTCGTTATCTTTGAGTTTGAGCCTCAATCTGAGAGAGAAAGAGAGATGAACTGAATAGCGAGTCGTTATCGAAGCGTGCATCTGCAGATGAATAGATGCTTCCAATAGTACTATTGGACGGCCAGTGACAAGCCACACGCTGTATACGACCGACTTTATCTGTTTTCACTTCTGTACAGAACCAAGTGCAAAGAGAAACGAGCTGTCCTTCAAGGATTATATACTGTATATACGAATTGAACCCCGTTTGCCCTCTTTCGTCATTGCCTGTCAAGTTGACCCGCGCCTAGTCTCGACGCCCAAGAAACCAATACAAAGGAGGTGATAGGAATAGTGGGAAAGGGTTACATATGCTGTGGAAATGAGCTTATAAAATAATGGCAAACGTAATTCTTTTAAACAGTCAATTACAATCTTTTTCCTCTCCACGATTGATAAAAAAAATTTTTTTTATGTAAATAAAGGTGGCATGCAGCTCGAATGGGTTTTAAGGGAATAAATGAAGCCATTACGAAAGGGTGAAGTGAGTGGTTATTCAAAATGACCAAATCTAAACTTCAATTAAGAAAAGGAAATGATAGTAAGCCTGATATGTCTCTCGCTCTTTCACTAAAGACTGATGAAATTGGATTATACAAAACCGAAGGCATCCCTGAACTAGACAATGCACCAACCCGTATGTGTGTGTGTGTGTGTGTCACGAAACGGGAATCGAAAAATAAAAAAAAAATAAAAATGAGGAAAAAGGCGGAACTGAATTGACTCCCCATGACGCGCGTTCATACGTAAAGATAAACGTCGAGCGAGTATATCGCGTATAAATCACGGCCATTTAATTTTTCAAGCCGTTCTTTCTTGCATCAAAACAATTACGAATGCTTAGTTGTAGCGACCGCGGTTGTCATTGAGCTTAGAAAAATTTCAGAGATTATCATAACGCCCGCAACATGTTTACTCTGTGGAATTGAAAGAACATTAGGCGCTCGGCAGATGCGCCGCAAATTTTTCTACATCCATGACTTCACTTCTCGTCAACAAACACCGGATTGAGATGTTGTTGCCAGGCAACATCCGCCATCTGAAATTGGAAAGCAATTCGCCGTTAGTACCCCGTTATTAATGACACACGATGCGCTAAGCGCAATCACCAGAGATTGTTTCTATGAAGATAGGAATTGGTGCCAACAGACGGCGCCATCCATCATGCCTCATTTACCGCGCATCAATGTTTTCTGTCAATTTTTTTTTATTTAATAATTTTTTTAAAATTTGTATTATTCTTTTAATTTCTACTTTTCAAACAAAAAAAATTTTTTATTTTTCTTTCAAATCCTCTGTGCACTTCCTATTAGCATTTTCACTTTCGCAGCGTCAGCAAAGGATTATGGGATGGAAAGAGTCAGATTTATTGGTTGTGATTATAGAAGGGGAAGAAGAAAAATAAATTTAAATTTATTATTCTTAAAAAAGTTTAGTGAGGAATTGGGGTGATACACATTTTCTTATACTGTCTTAACTTTTTTCTATTTTTTTTTTTTCACTATTTTAGAAACTGTAAAAATGAGAGAGATTTGAATCAAGGTTTCATATTGCTTAACAGTAAACTCTCGCTGCGCACCTTAGGGGTGCTTGTATAAAACGACGAACCCGCAAAACGACTTAGCTAATCAGATTCACCTCCCAACAGTAACATTTCTAAATAATCACTGTTATACACTGGCAATTGGCTGAGAAAAATATATTTTGCTCTTATTTGTTATTTCAATTTTCAGATGTGATGGCTTCTTTCGAGTTGATTTATACGTTCTTTTAAAATTTATTTCGAACGTCGGTCGTTGTAATGACAAAAAGCGGCTCTTTTAAAAAGCTCTTATACCTGTGGTTTTGCTTCATTACCGAGCATGACAGTATTTCGCAACCCACCCACAGCTTCACATTTACCCGTTGGCTAATAATCCCCCGAATTCAAATATTCATTTCCAGTTTTAAACGCAATACCAACTTAATTGGACGTTTTGTGAGGTTAAACGCAATTAATTCGATCGGACAGACTTGTATAGGAATATTTTGCGGCTCGTAAAATTTAAATTTAAATTATGACTTTCAACTTTCATTTTCTCTTTTGATTGAAATTTTAGTTTTTAATTAAAATATCAATTTCTTTTATTAAAAAATAAACTTCAAAAGCAATATTTTTTTAAACTAAATAATTACTTTGAATTCGCATTTTTTATTCGTCATTTGAATTTTACTAAGACAAATATCAAATCATTATTTATGTTAGTCTAAATAGATTAAGAATCATTACATATCACGTTCATCCGCTATAAAATTAGACATAATTTTTCATATTCAGTTTTAGTCATCTCCTTTTCTCATTATTTAGGTTAATGATAGGGGGAGAAAACAAGACACACACACACAGGGATAATCAAAATCGTAAACAATGTTCAATTCACTACATACGTATTATTTTAATTGTAATTTATCCATTGCTATTTATTTTATGGCAAAACGTAGATTTTTTTACACTACATCAACCACAATTTTCTGATATTTACACTCGCCTTTAACCTCTTGTTCGAACGTTTTGGTGATTATGCTCTTGTTCGAGCATCATCATCAAAACGCGTTCAGAAGCTCCTATAATTATGCGAGCGCAATTATAGCACAAGAAAAAATAGATTTGAATTTGAAAACAAGTTGTTACAAAACATCTGATTTAATTTTGAAAAATATTAATAAAACATTCTTAACCGTTGAAGAAAAAGCCATTTTTATGGCATGGGAATTATATTTTATATTTACAATTTATTCAAAAGATTGTATCATTTACATATTACATGGATAAATTAGTATGCACGCTACATTAAATAAAAGAATTGTTTTCAGATACAATTATAAATAACGATTAATCAGATAGATTTATAAGACGCCATCAATGAACTGAGTATAATTGATATTGCAGAATTTGATCACGGCCTATCATGCTGCGAACGAGATTACGGCTTGGAAGGCGCGGGGAAGATGCGCTCGCACATGCAGCGTGATAATGCAGCCAATAAGATAATGCAGTCTGAATTGATATGATAAATTCCTTAGATGGTACGAGGCCTCAAATCCCTCGCGCCTCGACAAATATTGTATTTAGGTTGCGAGTAATAAGCTCCGATAAGCGCCACATTATCCCTGGCGGGGCGCACGCGAATCATTAACGACAAATTATGCATTCTGCACTCGACAATGTGGCAATAATGTGACTGTCGACTGCGCAGCTAATAAAAGTTGCTATTAAAACGATGATACACTTTTGATACGGCGTATTGAGTGGGAGGTGTACGGCAAGTTCACATATATAAATTTCAATTAGGTTTAGCTTTATTGGCTGGGAGATTGGATGCGGGCGTAAATGAGAAGCGAAATGGCCAGAATAAAATCAAAATAAAAAACAGTTTCTAAAAAAATGTAGAAGTGAAATATGTTCGAAAACTCGTTTGGAATGTAAGGGTTGAACATGTATAAAATACAGGTACATGCGAGTTTTGTTATAGCGGGGTTGAAAGTACATTTGCAATATTAAATTCCCACCCTCTTTGTCATTGGTTATGAAGAAAGTCTGTCAAAAGTGACACCTAAGATATATTGGTTTCATTTTTTTATCAGTACAAAGGCGTGAGAAACATTTGTATGCATCTGAACTCAATCCTTTAACATCACAGCTATGAAATGATGGAAAATATATCATCACGCATACATAAAAAAAGTAATTGTATCATCATTTTTAAACTTGGCAATAAACCTAATTTACCTGTTATTATTTGTTATCTATCATATGTCACTGACTCCTTAAAGTTGACGTTTTTATAAAAATTTAAAATAATTTTAAAATTTTAAATAAAATAAATAATTTCATATGAAAATATTAAGTGAATTTCAGTTATTCCAAAATAAAAAAAATGATTTCACTCGCATTATACAATATCATAACATTCACGAACGAAGGTAGTTGGGACAATTTGCATAGAAATGGACGCCACCTCAGCTTTGCACCACACAATAAATAGGATTTAAATTTCACTTCTTTACCCATTTTATTTTATTTTTTTTCCCTCTCTCTTTCTCTCTTAATGTTCGTTTTTTCGTACAGTTGGTTGTCCCTCTTTTCTAATTCCGATTCGGCCTCCCACTAACACGAAATCATCCATTTTATTTCGCGTACCAAAAGGGAGAGAGAGTAGGGGTAAAGTTAAACGTAGGACTATGAAATAGAAAACTGTTTTATATATATAAAAGGGGTGAACGAATGGTGGACGCACGCAGTGCATAATTCGCTAATAAATTAAAGGGTAAAGAGAGCAATCAAATGTGAATTTTCAGTGCATTTTGGGCTGCGATGACGGGGGGTCCCCGCAACTCTTTCTACCTCATTGATGCTCGGAAATATTGAGTTCAAATTTTTTTTGTGGTGGTGGTAGGGGTTAAGGGAGAGAGTGGGTTACGTGTTTGCATTGATGGAGCGTATGGAAACACTCTATAAGAGTGAATGAGATTATTAGCGTGAGATATGCATCGGTCGTGTTAGGATAGAGGCTTGATGCACGTGTATTATATTGACGCGTATATGAGTTTGCAGGGGGTAAAAGACGTCTATTGTGTGAAGATGGAAGGAGGGTGGACATTGGCTCGTATGCCCCGTGTTGCTTCTTTTGTCTCGGTCTCCGCTAATCTCACGTTATTTTCCCCGCAAATCTCGGCAGGAGACTCGATTCATCACGTGAACATGCCACGTCATCAGCATCTATTAACAGTTTGACCAAAGAACATAAATTATAGTCCGACTAATTTCAGACAGAAAAGAAAGGGAAAAAAAGACCTCGTAAAATTTTTTATTTATTTTTATTATTTTTTTAAACGAGAAAAGGTGGACTGAAGAGGGATCGATAATGGCATTTGTAGTTGAAACAGTTGATGCAGTTCCCGGACAGTTTGCGATGGAGTTTGTCGATAAAGTCCACTTCTCTTTTCGACATTTCGCATGTCGTGAGATCGTAAATCCCGTTGGAAATTGGGCCAGTGACCACGTTAGCCCCTAAGGAATGGCGAGGGTCCTCGTCCGCGAATTACTTTCTCCATTTCCGTTGTCGCTTTTTCTTCTCGTTTTATCAGCAGGGAATTGAAAATTGGATCAAAATTGGAATTCCATCAATTGAAGCAGCGATTGGCGAAACAAAGCTGACAGACTCTCGTTAAAGTCGCCCTTTTTATCCGTCTGTACCGAGCAAGTCGACGGGAAACTCAGTTCAAGAACTCGTAGTTCTCGCGTGAAACGCGTTCGGAAACCACAATCCCTTCTTGATGAGATGACGACTGGCCTCGCCTCCATTAGAGCCCTGATGAAACTGCGTGCGCACCTTCAGCCTCAGATAGCATTCGTACGTGCACTTTTTTAGCTTAACCGTTTTAAAACTCTGTGGAAACCGATGAACTGATCGCAGCAGATAAAGAAAACAAAGAAATTGAACGGTCTACCATAAGTAATCATTCTTCCCCTTTGAGAAGAAAGTAAAATGAAATTGATTCAACATCTGTATTCTATCTACGAATCAATGCAAGCGTATAATTAACCCCATTAAAACACACAGTCGAGTGATGAATGCAAAATGTTCTTTTGAAATGCGTTTCAAGGTGTTTTGTGGCAAAATGCCCTTCAAAAAAGAGGCTCAACTACGGCACACTCGCGGCCTTCCTTACTCATGTCGACTCGATCTTCATCTAGAGCGATTGTATTAGAATGATTTGCCGCTGTAGCCGTGGCAGCTTCACTCTGTAATTTGACAGCGCCAAGGTATTTATTACGCCCCATTCCTGGACACGATATGGAGGCCCCTGGGGAACGATATGCGGGCCACGCCCCCTCATAAGCAACGATGAGTGGGGGATAGTAGTGGGTTTCATCTCTATTACCTACTTGGATATAATAAGGTGCTGCCTCGTCACTCTTCCTCAGTCTTATCTAACTCTTGTCTCGGAGCAAAGTGCGTCTGACTTTCGTCTCTTCAACTTGTTAAAGTAATCATCTCGAGCCGTTATTTTCTACTATCATCGCGGCTTATTAGTGTCTTATTATTCTTGCCAGTTGATTTTCTTTCGCGCTCAATCAAAAAAAGGCCAAAATCATAAAGTAATTTTCAAGTAATTTTCAAGTAAAATCGTTAAAAACTTATTTTTATTTTTATTTTAAACTTCGTAATTTAAAATTTAATTAAATGACTACAATTAATTTCGTTTTAATTTTTTAAATTTTTCTTCCAAGTTTTAATTTATGGCTCTATTTCAATGACATTAATGCGAGCTTTTTAACTCGTCATCAACCTACGCTTTGAAATGTTAATATTAAAATGTTAAAAAGAAAATATATCATTACCAGTTGCAATTGCGAGCTCGTATTTCAGAAACTGTCACGATGAATAGTCATTTTAACGTTTCAAACCGACTTATTTCTAGCAATTTTCTATTTTTTGATTCCATTTCACGCTTGAATTCGAAGGTGTTGCGCAACGTTTGACTCGGTTGTAGTGGGTGTAGTATTATTAATGGCTACATGAAGACCATGTATCAATTGCAATTTTTTTTTGTTGTAAAATATAATCGTGATCTATTATTCAATTTCACAACAACTCTGGACATGGAAAAAGCTTTTGGCCATCCCATCTATCGAGCTTGATGAGTGCCAAACGATTAAGTATCTGACCCTAATATTTTTCAAGCTTTCAAAAAACTCAGCTCATTAATTGAGGGCTTGACTTAGTACTTGCCCGAATATCCTTCGAGAATATCTATTAGATTTGATGTCAGGGTTCGCCCTCTGGCGACGACTTCCACAAATTCACATCAAATTATAGACCTAGTAAAAACACTTCCGCGCACCATCGATTCGAAATTAGAAGTTGTAAAATTGTATATTAATACTTTTTATATTTTTTAAGTTTAAGAAGGCGGGACGAGTGTAGGGATACATAGTATGGGCGGGGTCAACGCGGATGATGTTCACCTCTGGACCAGGATTTCTCGGAATATTTATTGTTAGAGGTTGAGCCGCGTGCATAATAAACAACCCGACGCTTTGCCTTTTATCTGGCGATTCTGGTTTTAAGTGGAAATTTTTTTAAATTTTTTTTTATTTTTTATTTATTATTATTCATTTTTCTCTTTCCCTAAAACTGATGTTTGTCCCTTTGCAACGAGGGCACGTTCCTCCGCCTCTCTTATGCCGATTCGAGAACGAGATTTGCGCTCGCACCCGCCGTCGAAAGGATGGCTTGAGAGAACATTTTTATCAGCGCCACCTGCGCCGGAGGTAATTTCCGCCGCCCGCGCACTTGCTCTGGTCGTTTATTGTTCATCACGAGGTGTTGAGCACTTTTAATGACTTCAATTCCCCGTAAAAATTTCATCGGGGAGTCTCTCGGGGAAAAGCGGGGGCGGGTATGCACGATGTCGGCAAAATGGGCGCCACGGCCGTTCGCCCCGGGTGATGTTTATGGCACGCGATTTAAATAAATCTGCATGGCGAAAGTGTGTGTGTGTGTGAGTGTGTGTGTGTGTGTGTGTCGAGTCTCGTGCTTACGCCATTGCAAAACGCAAGTGAATTAGCATGGCGCCGAAGGGTGGGCTGGGGAGGGCGAGTGGGTGGCGACGCATTCAAAAACTAGTGGATGGCGAATTTGGTTCGCTTTTCCGGCTGCTTTGATTTTCCTCGACGCATTTCGGTTGATGGGTGACGATCAATCTCGAGACCCACCCGCCCTCCCGCCTACTCACACACCCTTATGGAAACGAACCGAATGCAATGCGCAATCCAATGATGTTATCGGAGTATAAAACCAACTGGCGACGACCTCTTCAAAATACTCAAACACATAACGATGATGTCAATCTACATACTCCGTTCGATTTTCTAAGATTCGGCGGCGCAGTTTTTCTCGTTAACGGATGAAATGATCATTGCTGTGTGGGGTTGGAATTTAAAAAAAAAAAATTATTAAAAAAAAAATTTTTTTTTTTGATTTTCTTTATCTTCATTTCTCATCTAAAACCCGATTCTCCCCTTCCTTCCAGGTGGGCGAGGTGTTCACTGTGGTCTGCCGTCATTAGAAACCTTTGCGTTGACAGCCTAAAAGATCCACCCAACAACAGCAGATTGAAAGAAAAAAAATGGAGAGTGTAAAAGAAGATGAAAAAGAAAGGGTTAAAGTCAATGACGCGTGTTAATGTGTCTGAGATTGAGCAAATAAGAAATCTGGTTTTGGCGCATTGGGACGAGTAGCGATGGTTACGATCAAAATCTTGGTCGTTTGGAATGAAACAAAGACTCGATTCTTTGTTTCTACTACTTTTTTTCATTAACAGACTCGTTTGGCATTCATCAGGGAGGTCTAATGATTATTTTTGTAATTGAAAAGGGAAATATTTGCGAGAACGAATTAGAGAGGCATCAATTGAAAAAAAGAAAAGACAGTCACTTCCTCATCAAGCAAAGAGAAAAGGAAAACGACAACACATACCCACACTTAAACATGCATAAAAAAAGGTCTACGAGTAATTTTAATTAATGTTTGAGCGTGTAAAAAAAGTAAAAGAAAATGAATGATTTTTCCGAATCATTGGCATCGAGTCAAAACAAGTTTATTATACAAAAACAAAAAAAAATTAATACAAAATAAATTGACTTTTTTAACGTACAAAAATTCTTTTTTCTATAATTTTTTAAACAAAAAAAAAATTAATTTATGTTTTCCCTTTTATTTGAGGAAAACATTAGGTTTTTTTTTTTTCTTGAAAAGTACAAAACATGAATTTAAAAGAAGGAATTTGACCTTTGTTCGCGTGCATCGGAGTCTCCCAGACATCATAATCCAGCGCCACACACAAACTTCCATCTTCTTCGTCGTCGTTAGTCCGAGGACCACCTCAATTCTAGACATTTTTACGACGCCGATGAAAATCCTGGAACAAACAAACAAAAAAATAAAATCTCATTCTTTAATACTTACATAAATTCGTAGAAAAAATACTTTCCCCTCCTAAAATTTATTTGTGTGTAAATATATATACACATACACACATATTTCTTTATCTCCCATCAGATGGTCCGGGAATCTGTCATCAATTATTAATCGCTAAGTTTTTAGTGAGGAGTGGGCAAGCAAAGCGTGTCGTAAACAAGCAAGAAGTAGAAGATCCTTGTCAACAAGCCAACGAATACAAGAAGAAGGTCATGACTAGTTTCAAGCCGCGGGGATCTTTTTTCCAAAGATATTTCTTGGATGGCATTTTTTTTTACTCATTGTCCACCTGCGCTTGAAATCTCCCTCCAACTCGTAAATAATGGCGGAAAGGATAATTAAAGAAAGTGTAAAAGGGAGACAGAGAAAAGAAAAAAATTCTAATTAGAGCACTTTGGCCCTTGTCTGGCTGCCCCCTGCTGATGGCGTAATTAAATTAGGCCTACATGGAAGGTTTAAATTTTAAAGTTGTAAAATTTAAAAAGAAGTTTATTGGTCAATTTGAATCTTATTTTTGTAATGGATTAATAGTTTTTTTTAAAGATATGGACAGGAAGAATTAAGAGTAATCTTCTGGCAACAAATCACGGATCAATTTCTATAAATTTTAATTGATGGTCTTTAACTGACTCTTTACCTAAATGATTTATTCACTTTGACGCATTTATAGGCCCAGTGCTTGAAGCCTTAAGCATGACGGGACTAGGTTAGGTGTAATTGTCGGCCACAACCCAAATCCGGTTGTAAACAATGGTCGATCAATAAGTTTTGTTTTCAGGATTCGTGATCTTTGACGTCACATGGGTTTCCGCGGCCACTTAGGTACCCATTATGTGGATTTATATGTTTCGAACAATGTGGCGATTATTATAGTTGCCCACTTAATATTCACAGTGATAAACTTGCTGGGGGTTCGCAGCTGATTTATTTAGGGTCACGTCATTAGTCTCCATTTCCAGGGGCGTCGTTGCGGGGCGCTGCATTGGTAAAACAGCAGCGAGAAGACTTTTCACTTTACCTTACCTGTGTTTATTTACTTTACCTGTAGTGTGGTGTTGGGATTAGTTAATCATGAGACGAGGGGCAGCTTAATTAACACGTGCAATGCAAAATGTTTTAATGCGATGCGCTCGCTGATAATTTACGGCTTGACACGCTTGGATATTGGATTGAAGCTATACCCATCATTCATTGCTGATATACTCTTGACACGTTCATCATCTCTCGCCAAACCGCACCTGGATTTAGAAAGGTCAAGCTGAAATGATGTCGTGGGAAAAAAAATAAAAAATTGATAATGGAATTGGATTTTTCATTTTTCATTGATTTCTATTTTCAATTGGGTAATTAATATATTACTGCGGTCATTGGATTTCATTAACCGCATAAGTTTGACCTCGTTTTCAGGAGTCTTTATACCTATACAACGTTAACGAGCCCACGGGGCTTTCGAAGCGCCGTCTGTAATTTATGAGCCGTAAGTGTCACGTCATTAGGCAACCCGTGATGTTGCGTCGCCTCGGCCGCGTAATTATTACTCTCAGCCTCAGTTCTCGGTCGTTGTAATCAGACGCTTCTCCTCCCATTTGATGATGACATTATTAACTGGAAATTCTGGCCAACCTCCACTGACGCCTTTTAATAGGAACTGTGAAGTTTGGAACAGGTGCAAAATGTTGGAAACTCGCGTACCTTGAACTGTAGTAATGATGGGGTGAATCAAAGACTCGCACCGCATCAACTAGGATTTTGACGAATTAAAAAAATTGGTATGAAAGAAAAGAAGTTAAATTCGCAGCCTCGAGCAAATACGTTTATAGAGACGTGTAGAGTAATGAGAGTCCATGAATTTTTTTAAATGTTGATTGAACCAAATTTATTTGCAGTAATTGCTTTACTTGTTTTTCAATTTAATTTTTTATTTATTTATTCATTTCTAAACTTTTATTTATGTTTTTTAGTAAAAAGTTTTGTTATTGTTTTTATGCGAATAAATATGGAATAGTTTTATATTTAAAAAAAATATATGGTGGTATAAAGGGGATTTTATATTGGTGAATTTTTTATGAGTTTTTATACACCTTTTTTTTCAATTTGATGGAATAGATGAAGACAAATGTTGCCACAGTTCAGTTTAAAGCCCTTTATCAATTTATATTTGGGCACTGAATTCATTCCTTATTCTATATTATTATTACCATGAATAAATGTAAAATTATACAATAACAACTCCCCATTAAAAAACAAGACGAGTTTTCTTCATACCCAAACTTCTCCATAATTTTTCTTTTTTTTTTTTTATTTTCAATGTTTTAATTAAACAACAACGACAACAATTTTTCTTTTATTTTTTTAAATTACTTTATACAATTCACTACACTAAATAAAAATAAAAATTCAATTCCAAAAAATTGCATTCGAAGGCTTTTCTTCCGTCAAAGCTTTTTTTCAAGGGAATGGGACGGTGGTCTCTGCGCCATTTACAAAAAAAAAAATAAAAAAATTTCCTGGCTGTTGAAATGGAAAAACCAAGTCGGTTTTGATACGACCTTAATACGAAATTCCGATTCGAACGTTCCAATCTTATACGGCGTCTGTTGGTGGTCTCTGATGACCCCTTTCCTCCTCTTTCTCCATTTCCCCCTTTTCTCACTTTTTCATTGAACCCACATTGTGGCTATAGGTGTCATTGTAAAGCTCGTGCATATTTATTTCACGTTGCGTGACCAAATACTGATGAGATTTTCTTATACGAGCGATAGGAGAAAAAGAGGGGAAATATAATAATATTTTGAGGCATAAGGCGTGGCAGTCTCATCCTCCTGACCAATCGTCAATATCAGCGAGGAAAAACGATGAAGATACGAACTCTCACAAAAGGGGTGAGCGACTTTTTATTTTTTTATTTACACACTTTGTGAATATATCTGAATAAAAAAAAGTAATATGGCACGTGAATAAGACACTTTCTATTCGGAAAATAATAAAAATAAAAAAAAGGAAACTGCAGTCATATTAAATGCAAAATACTATTTTTTTCTAAACTTTCTTTATATATGTGTGTGTATATATATATATATAACACACACACACGCACACATTTTTATTGGCCACTAAAAAATAAACAGTCAGCATAAATGTGTTTTAATATTCCTTACTTATTTTTTTATTTTTTTTATTTAGTAATGAATGAAGACAATTTCGCAGCAACATGAAATTTACTTTATTACAAGACCAGATATGAAATTTTACAAACGGCACTGATAAAACTCCAAAATAAAAATGAAATTTTCTATTATAATTTTATAATAAAAATAAAATTTTGAAAAAAAAATTTTTTTTAAAAAAATATCGATATTGATAAATGAATAAATACGTAGTAAGTTGTCCATCAAGAGAAAGACCCCGTCTGCCCATGATTGATTCATTTTGCACTCACCACCAGGAGGAGGGAATAGAATCAAATGAGGGACAGAGCTTTTTCGTGGACGCAAATTCTGACACAAAATTCCCTTTTGGGCTGAAATGAAGACAAATCACCGTTCGTTAGAAGCAACTAGGGATTCTTCAATAGTTCAGGTCTCAATTAGCGCTATTTTTTTATAAAGAAGTTTTATACTCGTTATATTTACTAAGAAGTTGACTGCCTTGAAAATCCAGGTAATTGTCTATTATTTTTTTTTTTAGATTTTTTATACATTTTAATTTTTAGTTGCAGCGATTTGAAATAATTAATTTATATTTTCTGTAATGAGTGTTTGAAAGTATTTAGGACTAGGTCGCAATAATTATTAGCAACAAAAGTAATAAATTAATTAAATTCAATTTATTTTAAATAACTTTGCATACTTAATGTAAGATGCGCGTCTTTAAAGCGTTGATTTTTATATATAGAAAATTAAAACGAGGCGCTGGTTAAATGAGTGGCGCATCCGAGTTGCTGTACGAGAGGGGATTACACCGGAACTGGAAAACAAATGACGGAGTCCTAACCGCAAATTTATTCGCGAGCCCACTTTACAAAGAAACAATTACAAGCAGCTACGGGGTCGCTGGGGCTTGGCGTAAGGCGCTTTGTCCGAGGCTTTTGCGTTTCTCTCGCGTCTGAATTGGACGCGTAATTAGCTCATTGCATGCCATCCGTCATGTAGCGTTGCACCCCACGTAGCAAACGGAGAAACTTAATTAATGAAATAAGGCAAAGCCGCTTTTACTGCTGATTCGCTACTGCTGCGATAAATTCCATTCATTTTTTCATTTTTATTTTCTTTCCTTCGACTTACTCTAAGCGAAACAAGAAATGAATTTAAATCAATTTGAAAACTTCAAATTCTAATTAGCATTGGCGAACGGTAAGTTAAAAACCGCAACAAGATTTCCATATAATATTTTAGTGGATGTTCGTAAGTTCACGAGTATAAAGGATTATTTGAGAAGCCGAGGACTCTCCATCGACTGGCATTAAGTGTGTGAGTGATACCCACGGGCGGTCTATTGATTTTGCTTTGGGGGAGGATTAGTTGATCGGTAAAGCGAACCCCTTATGGTCGGGTCGCGTCAAACCAATGAAGACGAATGTCTTTGGTCATTACGAGGTCAACGCCGCAAGAGGCATCTCGGGATCACGGACCAGCTTCGAGCTAATAAATTCACACACGTCCTACCATCTGACAAATTGAAAGATGGCCGTCGTCCCCTTACAACTGCCACTGCACATATGCCAAACAAAAGCAAACACTAAACTAAACGAGGAAAAGGCTATTTCAATCTTCCCCTTAACCCTCCCGCTCTTCTTTTTCTTTCTTTTCGGTCCTTTGAAAAGAACTTGGGACTGGGGTTAAGTGGTGACAATGAAAGATGAGTCTGTCGAATGACGAGCGGAATTGTCTCCCATAATTGCACTCCTAAAAAGAAACTTCTCCGCCTTGTTATGTACATTCTAAAAAATTAAGTGTATGAAAAGGTGTAAAACAATTTCTATTAGAAAATCTCGTAGGCGTTACAAAGAATATCAATGTAGATAATTGCTTTAAGTGATACTATATTAATGAATCTTTAAGATTTGACAGTTCTTCTTTAATTTAGGAGTGTAGCGATTAAGGGCTATTGTTTCCTGACTGAGGAAGCTAGTGCAAGACTGTTGGTAATCTTAGCCAGCAATCGGGGGGATCAGTAACGGAAACTTGGGGTCTTGATTCCGGAAGTGAGGCGTGGGCTGTTGGTACCGTTACTTTTGAGTGTCTAAGAATTGGTGTGTGGGTGTGATAGGAAATGAGAGCCACGTCCATGCAAGCAAAACGTTGGTACAGTAAGACCAGATAGGAAATAAGTAATGAAAATACTCAAATAATATAGATTTGATCTTTAAAAAAAAATTTTTTATTTGAAATTTTAAAAAAAATTATGCATTTATTAAAGTTGGAAATTGGGGAAAAGAGGTATAGGGAAGTTGAAATAGGAAAAAAATATGTCTGATAGAGATGAAACTGTCGTGATTGTGATGGAAGTGACATCTTGACAAATTAAATAAGCGCCGAGAGAGAGTGCGGTTCTCCTGCCGGATCTCGGTTCTACGACGGAAATTGATTTTTGTCTGGCATGAGCAGTCGTAATTAAGAGAGGCGATGCGAAGGATTCGACTGAAGATTAACATTTTTTTTTCGCCAATGATGGGTTGAAGGTGGATTAAGATGTTATCGAGTGATTTTTGCGCTACGGCGTCATAATTACCAACATTTCTGATACGCCACGAGCGCCCGTCATCGGCGAAAACGTGCGGGTCAAATTGAACATCAACTGAGTTCGCCTTCATTTCGAGGCCAGCGGCACTCATTTGTACATGTAATATCTATATTACAAAGTATGATAGATCAGAGGGAATTATTCCTGAAGGCGGAGCGAGTTGTTGGTAGGAAACGTCTATAATGACATAATTGCGAGCGAGCGATGCCGAACCTGAAAATCCGTGGGAGGAACCGACGTGTCATGATTTCTCCGCTTTGCCACGGACAGAGGCGGCGGGCATTCATCTTGGATAAATGTCAGCAGTTAAAAAGGAGAAAATTGACGGGCGGAGAGAATTTGATGCACACGTTGAAATGAAAATGGCAACTTGTGCCAACTTAATTGGAAAATTGGCCAAGGGCCAATATATCGTTCATATCATTTCCTTTTTCGAATTATTGTTACGTCAACTCATCATTCGAGAATTATATTTTTTTAAGTGAGATTAATTTTATTCAAAAAAAAAATTTTTTTTTTAAACGCATAATGACATTTTTAAGCGTAAATGTGTTTATTTGCGTTAAAAATGTTAACCCGAAGCCGATTCCGTAGCATATTAGTAACATTTGTATGCTAAAGGTTTTCTCTTCCGCCCTCTTCGTCATTACCATATAAGGAAAGTGAACATCATAGGCGCAATTAGGCTAATAAGGCATCTACTGTTTTTGTAGCGGGAGCCTTATTGGGATAATAAGTCTCGGATGTGGCTCTTTAATCAACGCCATGGTTTGCACCTCGCACCCACTTACTGGCAACGCTATAAACAACCGGATGCAGAGCTGTACACCATCATTTTTCGCACTGCGGAAAGATGGGATGCAAACCCGTTAATCACACGATTTAAATTTAATCCCGCCAAACCGTAATTTTCACCGCAGGCACTTTAATTAAACCAACATGCATCACATACCCAACACCCTTGCAAATCACGTGACAATAACAAATTTATAGGTAAAAAAAATTGAAAAATTAAAAATACGAAAATCCAATTTCGATTGATGTTTCCGTGAGAGTTAAAAAGAATTTTTTTGCCACTCTGGGTTAAAGTAATTGACTCCATCATCACCCGTTGTTTTATCTCATCGTTCAAAAAGCAAATTACAACAATTTTGTTTGAGAGTAAATACAAGCGTGTAATTTAAAGGAAAAATCTCAACTCGTATTATTCATTGGTATCTATTATACATAACGAGTTTTTCTTTGAGAATAGTGTTCGTGATAAAATGCAATTCTTTTTATTATTATTACATTTTTTTTAATAGAAAAATTTTTTCTTTAATCGTCCTTTATATATTACGAAATTCATTTTGCTAAGATATTTTTCTTAATTGCCGTTCACCTGTAATTACAATGATTAAAGTTTGATTTTTTCGATTATAATTTATATGCGTAAAGGAGAGGTTTGATGGATGTTGGCAATAGCCTGACTATTATCGTGCCAAAATGGTAACACCTGATTAGGGTATTTAAGATGAATGTTCTATGCGGACAAGTCTTAAATAATCGGGTAGAAATTTTTTTTTTTTTACATTATTTTTTTTTTTTAATTTT
>JAQFZU010000040.1:0-85343 GCA_034696185.1 Henia vesuviana
TTTTTAATTTTATAAATTTCTAAATAGAAATAAAACGCAAGAAACAATGTCGAAATAAACACTTATCTCGACACTATCTCTTCTTAAGATATAAAACAAAAAAAAAATTTCCTTTTCAAAATCCAGGCTAAAACACACAAAAGTAGCAATTACACGTAATACTTAACATCCCTTTATACTTTTAAAAGAAAAAAAATTTTTTTTAGGTTATAAACGATAAACCACAATTTTTGTCTCGTTTCCATTATATTCCTATGAGCTCATCCCAGTCACGCAAATGCACACAATGCATTTATTTTCCATAGAAAAATAAAGACATTAACATTGTAAAAAAATATAAATTATTTTTTATCAGTCAAGTAAAAATGGCAGTCGTCACGTGATCAGTTGACGAATTAAGGTTGAATTTTCGTGTGTGTATATATAAAAAAAAAATATTTCGTCGAGCGTGAAAAATTGTCGGTCTATTCAGTTTTGTTGTGAGTTGCTTATCTCGGAACCAGATGTGATCAGTTTAGTAATTGCTTCTTTCTACTCTTTTCTCTGCCTTCTCCGTGAGACTAACATTAACAAACGCCAGTCACAATGTGATTTACGTACACCCATCTGGGATTTCAAAACTCGATCCACGACCGATAAGAAAATAAAATCTTTTTCTTTTATTTTTAAGAAAATAATAAAACAAAAAATATTAAAATTTCTAAATTTTCAAAATTTTAAATTTTTTAAGTTTTAAGATGAATGTTGATAAAAAATTATTTTATGGGTGGGTTTTTGTAATAAAAAAAAAAAGATAAGTGATGTTAGTGGGGGATTTGTTTTATTGACAGGAGGGGTTAAAATTCAGGGTTTTTAGAATTTTTTTGTATGTGGAGGGAGGCGGGGTGAATTTTAATTAATTATTTTTTAAAATAAAAAAATTAATTAAATTTAAATTTTAAAAACATTTTTTTTCTTTTGAAAGAAAAATAATTTAATAATTGCAAATTGCAAAAGTGCATAAATTACGTTATCCATTTCCGGTTTTGCTAAGTACATAGAGCAGTTAGCACGTTGTAAACATTAAATAAATCAACTTTACATTTAAGCGAATAAACCGAGCGAAATTGAAGCAACTTATTTCTTTGTTTATTTTATGCGGGACGAAATTAACTCTGGGCTGTGTCCGTTTATCGCACTTTAGCAACAATATCACGCTTTGCTTCGTCATTACGAATTATTGGTCGACTCTACTCGTGGCCCTTCGAACGACTTGGCGTCATTACGGATACGAATAAATTTGAAAAGGGCGGCATTTTCGTGCTAAAAGGCTTATTAATTCTCTTCGTGTTAGGAGTGAGGGGAATCTCAACTACTTCTTATGGTCATCTCCAACTTTTTTTTTTTTTTTTTTTTTCAAAATTTAAGAAAAATCAAAATTTTAAAAATGCGCAAAATTAACAAGTTTGAAATTTTTATCCGTTTTGTTGGTTGATAAAACGAGTTTTGCGAAACGAATTTATATTTGATGTAAATTATTATTTCGAAAAGATAAAAGCCTACTTTCACGACCGGGGACTCTTAGAATTGCAAATTCAGGGGTCAGCAGCAACGACCCCTTTTCACTTTCCATTTAAAGTCATTCGACGTTTTACGTTATCGTCATTTATCGCACTTTTTTTTTTCTTTTCTTTATTCCTTACCGTTATTCGGTACCAAAGGTTAAAATGATGCGATTATTGTTGGAAAAATTTCTTTTTACGCTATAAAAGCATTTTCGCTGCGTTTGAGTGATGAGATGGAGGCAAAGAGGTCGACTCGAAATCCTATTGTGTTGAGTATGAGTTCATGAGGTCGACAAGGATTTGTGCTCACACCAACATTACATTTTCGAGGGAGGCCATTTTTTTTTTTTGTCTTTTTTTTTTTTTAAATCGAAATGCAACAGTTATGCGATCCAATTTACATTCCCATTTCGGTTTTTGGAGTTTTCTATTTTTAAAATTTTTATTTTTTTATTTTTTTTTTCAATGCTTCATTTTTATTATGCCAATCAATGACAAACTGCTTTTGTTTTGCTTGAAAATTACACTCAGCACTTTTGTTTGTTTTCTTTGCTTCGATATTTTTTCTTTCTCTATTCAACTATTTTTTTTTTTAAGCATCGGTGTAATGGGGCCAAGGAATTTTTTCGTTTTTTATTTTCTTTTCGAACTTCTTTGCATGGATTAGTTTCAAAATCGGGTGAAATTGTCATTTGCAAAAAAAAAAAATTTTTTTAGGGCTAATTGAGTTACGATATTATTATGTAGGGTCATTCGATTTAAATGGTGATTTCAGCGAGTTATGGGATTTTTTTTAGATTTTTAAAAATTTATTTAATATTTTCTAGCAATGCACGAATTGCATTCATTTAAGTTTGGTAGGTGCAGCTCTTCCGATAGAATCTAATCAGCAGCAGCACTTGTTGCTCCTTAAGTCGATGACTAATAACAATAATAATAATAATAATAGAAGGCCAATGCGCTTTAAAATAATTCCTTTTTAAAAAAAAATTAATCACTCGCGACTTTATTTTAAAAAAAAACAATAAATCACATCTAAAAAAAAAAATAAAAAAAATTAAATAAATAAATAAATAAAATAAAATAAAAATAGATACGATTCGTAACTATCACTGACACGACTATAAATTAAACTTGACACATTTTAGTTACATATAACATTTATCTGGAATCACCGTGTAATTTATAATAAATTAATAACAATCGCGATGCTATACGAGTTTCCCATTTTCACCGCCAGAGCGCCTCATTCGCGAATCGCAAACGGCATTTAATCGCGTATTGCATATGCGGAGAATCGATTTTTCCCCTTAATTGCATCATTCGTTAAGTTGGGAAAAGAGTTGCAATTGCCCTTTGAACGACGAAAAGTGATACAACGAGACGCATTGCATCAGATGGGGATTTTTTGAGAGTAAAATAAATAATTGTCGTTTAGTGAGGTTATTAACTCGAATGAAATTTAAGCCGGGTTTAATAAGCGAAATTAATTAGTATTTTTCAAATTTGATGGATTAAATTAATTTTTATGCGGCGATAAATTTTTTTACGATTGAATTAAGGCTACGATTTGTTTGTATAGCGCGAGGCATTTTTATTACTAAGTTATTTTTAATGTCCCGTCAATTAAATGCACTTTATTGTTATGTCTTGAGAAAATTTACGGCTCGTTTGGGTTCAAAGGATTACATCGTTTAGCGTTCGGATCCAGTTTTTAATACCAGAAATGACTAATGCCGCTGTTATGACTCCACATTGCTTTTTCCAACATTTGTTTTCAAAACCTTTTTCTATTAATAGCGTTTGATGCACTGCTAACGTCGAGTCCAGCTTCGGTTCCGCGAGCTCTCAAACGGTGGCGCGCGAGTCGCTTTTTCATACTTCGTTACGTCATTGGTTTTTTTTTTTTTTTTTTTTTTTTTTTTTTAGTGCGAATACCGGTTTCTGGGTGTTTTCTTTTTTTTTTTTTTTTTAATTCGTCCTTCGGATTTTATTTCGTTTTTTTTATGACTTTAATTTACACCTCGAAAAATAACGATTTTTCGGCGAGGAAAAATTGGATTAAAAAAAAAAAATTAATTTTTTTCCCTATCCTTTCACCGATCGTTATCCGATTATTTAAGGAAATATTTTATCGCCGTAATTATACAATTAATAATAAAACAAAGAGTTAAAATAATTTTTGTTGCGAGTTCGTAATAAAAAGGTTGTTAATAACAGTTGACACCGAATGGCATTTTTGTGCCCTTTTTCAGCAACTGCAAACAATTCACGACCGTAAAAATAGATTTTCCCTTTTTCGAGCGAACCACATTAAAAAAAGCGAGATTTTTGTAAAAAAAAAATTCTAATTGAAATGTGAAACAAACGAAAATGGAATCGATTCTGTTAAGAGTCGCGAGCCATCAAACTTGTCATCGAAACGAGCATACGACACGAACGAACGAGCTCGGTTTGTTACCAAGCGAAACTCGCCCTCGCTCTACCGCCACCTAGCGCCAGCTGCTAGGCGCGCGCTATTGGTCGAGACTGGAGCCAATTGGAGCTCGAGCTCGACCGATGGTCGCCCGCTGCTTTTTGTTAGCATCGCTTCGTATCCGAGCCTCAGTTCGAGCGAGTCTCGTGGCCCGTGCACTCCGTTCTCGCTCACTCCACATTTCGAATCCGACATTAAACGGAGAAACGTGAAGAATATCGGCTGAGATCGCGAATCGACAAACTGACACCGACCAACAGAAAAATAATGGGACAAATAGGGAATTCGGACGTGAGCAGACGAACGGCTAAATTGTCGGACGTCGATCAAATGGCATCGTTAGTCGAAACGAAAGATAAGAAGAGTGTGCTTTTCGATGCTGACGTAAGTCGCGCTATTTATTTCATCTTTTTCGTGCGGTTAATGACAATTTTTTTTTTTTTTAATTTTTTGAAAAAAAAAATTTTTTTTTTTGGTTTAAAACGAGGGTTAAGTCGGTGTTTTCGGTCGATTGAAATTCATATTTTAAAAAAAAAGTTAAACTCGATGAATAATTCATGAGGTTGTGTGCTACAAATTTTCGTGGTTTGACTCCGAACCGAGTTTAGGCCTAATTGCATTTCCTGTGACTCGTATAATTCCATTACTGTCCAATTATCGATTCAAATTTTTCTTTTTAATATTTCGAGCACATTTCGAATGAATTTTTCTTTTTTTTTTTTTTTTTTTTTTTTAAAGAGATTTTTTTAAAAAAAAAAAAAAAAATTGAATAAATTCGAAACGTCGTTGGCCTTTGAATGTCAAATTTTTAAAAATAAGTAAATTAATGGGGAAAAAAAAATCCAACTGTACATTAGCATCGATCGCTAAAACGTCACCGAGTTACGTTTTATCGTTACGCGAATCGCCCGTAACGAGATAAATCGTGACTTCGTTACGAGAGTCGATACGCGATAAAAAAAAAATTACGTCATTCACTTCGAGGGGTTTCATTTTTAAAAAAAAATTTGAAAAAAAGGGTTATTTAAAAAAAATATAAAAATATAATAAAATTACACGTTACCGACTAAACCGGAAGTGTTCGTAACGATTTTTTATTACAGAAAAAAAAAATTTCCCGTGATCTTTGATTCGCGAGGACGTTGACCCGAGTAGGTGTGGTTAATAGTGGTAAAATTAAACAAATTTCCGTCGACAGCAGCCATTTTGTTTTTTATTTATTTATTTTTTTAATTTTTTTTTATACTTTCAAATCAAACCGCTGTTTTTGGTGGGTGTGCGCCCCGGGGCCGTTTCGGGTGCCGTCCATTGCGTGGGGGGTCGAAGAGGGGTGTTCGCGTAGCGGTTGGTCGTTAACGGGAATTTTCCAAACGAGTTTTTACACGTCCAGTTTTTCTCAACCTTTTTTCGTTTTGATCGATGGTGTGGTTTAGCGCTATTCCGGTCACACAAACCCGTCCGTTATGCTAATTGAGTGTGTTTTTAAAACCTTAGATTTTCGTCGAGGGAAGTAAATAAGTAAAAGGGCTCGAGGTCGAGCGCCGTTTGCTATTTTATTTTACGAATAAATATGCTTTTGTCGAAACGCCGATTAATACGATCAATAAAACGCTCGTTTATCGCGGTAACGTCTGGGTCTAAGTCTACCGAGTGTTTCGACACGGATACATGTGTCGCGTTAGGGTTAGAGTTAGGGTTAAAGTCGTAGCAAAGTCCAACATTTTTCACTTTTATGATTAAGATTAAATTTTTATATGTAAACATCGGCCATTTTTTTTTTTTTTTTTTTAATTTAATTTTTGGTCGATGAATTTTAAAATAAATTTTTTTTAATGTGTTTTTAACGATAATTTGTTAGTGGCCTCACGAAATGATTTTCCGGGTTTATTTTTTTCGAGGTTTTGACTTTTTTTTTTTTTTTTTTAAAGTGCTAAAAGTGGCCATTTAACGAATTTGCGCTCGCACTACCAATCGCGCGCTGGGATTGGCTCGATTCGATCACGTGATTCGCTCTCCCTCTCCTCCCCCTCCCACCCCCTCTCTTCTCTCAACGCCATTTTTTTCTTCTCCCTTTTGGGATTCTTCGAGTGCAGCACTGTTTTGACCCCATTTTTTCTCACTTTAATTAAACGCAAAAAAAAAGTGAAAAACGCAAACAGCTGAAAAACGTTTCTTTTTAACAAATATCAACATGTGGTTGCAACTTTGGAACGGTGAGAAAATTTTTTTTGGATTTCGAAAAATTTTTTAAAAATTTTATTTTTTATTTATTTTTTTAAAGATTTAAAATATTCATTTATTTCGACCGAAAAAAAAAAAAACTTAAAAAAAAAAATTAGAAATTCAAATGAAAGTAGGTGTCCTCGATTTCACGTTTTTCAAATTAATGGTCGGGGTCAGCGAGTGGATCCGACTCGAATTAGGCTTAAATTTGATTTTTTTTTTAATTTAAAAAAAAAAAATTATAAAATTAATTTTTATTTTATTTCGGTTTGACGGGTGACAACAGAATGTTGATTGATACATTATGGCATTAATTCACTTGTTTCTTCTCCAAACACTGGTTCGATGACTCTACCATGTGTTGATCACTTTCCGGAGAAGAGAAAAAATACATTGGAAATTTGCCAATTGGAACTCAACTTGTGCATCTTTTTTTCAATTCTTCGTTTTTGAACTTGTTGAATTCACACTAAAAATATAACCGAAAAACGATGGGTTAAGAACCCTTTGAAATGCATTTAAAAAAAAATTTTTTTAATTCTTTTTAAAAATTCCAGTTTGAACTAAACTTGCGAGTCTTAAATTTCACTTTTTTTATTTAACTTCATCCGCTGATAAAACTCGAAACGATCGAATTTTTTTTTTTTTATTCCAACCCGCCATTGGCGTATTGTGTTTTTCACGCAACGGTCCCTAGCGGCAGTTGTTTGCAAACAATCGAGCAACCCATTGAGGCCAGTCGTAAAAACGTTTACGATGAGCTATAAATTTACTAGTGTGGTGGCCTTGGTTGAATTAACACCTATAATAAACACATTTTCCATGTTCCTCGAGTGCAATGCTTAATTCCTTTTTTTTTTTTTTATTTTGACCGATAAATTTTAAGTCCGAGTGTGTAATTAAATTTTTGTTGAATTTTTAAAGGTGCAGATGTTGTATGGCGAAGTTTTCATCCAAAATAACTGTTTGGATCATTTGAGTCAAGCCATGGCACTCCATCCACATTACTTGGACGTTTTTCTGAGGACTCAGAATTTTCTTTTACGCGGAGATGGGCCCTTACCTTACAGCTATCGGCACTACATTGCAATTTTGGTGAGTATAAAAAAGAAAATCGTGACTCTCTTAGTAAAGGATTACGTAACTGGATAATGGACTCGCTTTTGCCTATCCGAGATGGCCTTCAATTTTTTTTTTTTTTTTTTTTTTTTTTTTTTTTTTTTTATTTTATTTAACTTCAGAATTGAACCGTCTTGGACCGGATGTATAAATTTCTACCATTTCTTTTTTCTAATTCCAATCTTTTATGCCGATTTTTTTTTTTGTTTATTATTCAATTTAAAATTTAAATGCGATCATTACGATGCAGCGCGCGCCATCGTGTGACGGCAAATTGCGAAACGAATAATTCGGTCGTGCCGCGAATGGAGATTCTTTTTATTATTATTACTTGTGCGAGGAAAAAAAGTAGAAGAAGAAACGATTGTAGTCGTTTTTTAATACCCTTGTTTGATTGGGATCGTTACTCGAAATGAATTGGATGATTTATGCGAATAATAAGGAAGCATCGTTAAGGTTCTGTCAGTTTTAAATGTGCGAGGAATTGACACGGGAGAGCAGCCATGCGATGAAATTTTAACGAGAGCGTAACTCCGACATTATGTGCGGGCTTAGTACACTCCGCTTGGTTGCGGCAATTGTTACGTTACGATGCGAAATATAATATTTTTATTTCTCGTTTTAACAGGCTGCAGCTCGACATCGGTGCACGTACTTGGTCAATTTACAGAAGCAGGAGTTTCTTCTCATCGGAGGAGATCCAAATTGGCTTAAGGGTTTACAACACATCCCCAAAAAGCTTCGAGATATCTACGAAATCAATAAAATCCTCAGTCACAGGCCCTGGTTAATCACCAAGGAACACATTGAGGTGAATGATGCGATATTTAAAAATATAAATTATCGATTTTATTAATTTAAAATAATTTTTTTTTTAGAAATTGACTAAGGGAGTGGACAATTGGACTCTGTCGGAGGTGGCGCACGCGGTTGTGATTTTAGCTCATTTTCACACCATGTCCAGTTTGGTGTACGGTTGTGGAATTCGAGATGAAATCGATCAGGAAAACGGGCATACTTTCGCTAATAATGGCCAAGAGCAGCAGGAACAACAGCAGTTACGTAAAAGCAGCGCAGCGTCCAAAATGAAAACAAAATCCGCTTCGTCTCCATCTGTAAGTCGTGTATTTTGCCGGTGATTGACACGATCTAATTTAATTCTTGTTTACCAGGAAAGTGACACCGAAGTTGGAGTGGAAACATTAATGCAACGAATGAAAGAGTTACAAGAACGACCGCAGGAGGAGCCGTCGCCCGAAGAGAAAGCCAAACGATTCGAGAAGGTGGAAAATCAAGCGTTGGGACGTGAGTGGAGTTTAAAATTTGTTTTTTTTTTTTTAAATTGATCGAAAATTTTTTATTCGGACAGTGGCTGCCGGGAGTCCTCCGACTTCACTCAATGCCGATATTTCTAAGTTTATCGAGGATCCTACGTTTTCTTATCAGGATTTTTCACGTCGAGGTGAAATGTCGGATATTTCCACTTTTCGAATTCAAGTCAGTAGAAATTTTATTTATTTATTTTGATAGGAATTAATTAATTTTTTTTTTAAATGAAAATAGGATTATTCTTGGGACGATCACGGCTATTCATTAATCAATAGCATCTACAGTGACGTCGGAAATTACTTAGACGAAATGTTTAAAGTGACCTACGGATTAACTTACTTTACGTATGTAGATGAAACATGGGGGGGAAAAAATTGGAAAAACGAAAATCGTCAATTCGATTTGTCGCTTTTCGTTTGGAAAATTTTTTTTTCTCGTTTTCTCGTTTTCAAAAAATCAAGTAAATCGCTAATGGTGAATTTGATTTCAACAGAATGGGTCCGAAGAAGGGAATCGACACGAGCATGTTCAGACGAGCCGTTTGGAATTACATCCAATGCATCTTCGGGATACGCCACGACGATTACGATTACTCCGAAGTTAATCACATGATCGAAAGAAATTTAAAAGCTTACGTCAAAACCGTTTGCGTCTATCCCGAAAGAATCACAAGAAAAGATTACGACAGCGTCATGCGAGATTTTCAGCACTCAGAAAAGGTATAAAACGAGCTTAATTTAAAAAATAAATAAATAAATAAAAAATAGCCGATCATTTAATTGTTTTCGTGCTGTTTTTTTTTTAATTGTGCTTTGTTTTGGTATTTAATGAAAAAACATTGTTTTCGTTGCACCCATTTTTGTCTTCTTGCCATGTTGTTGCAGATGGATGAGCTTGGTATTTCTCCTCCTTTGTATGTTAGTCCCAATTCGCCTAACGGTCACCTCCAGCCACCGGTACGTTGCAACACAACAAACTTTTTTTTTTTATTTTATTTTATGCACAGTAGTTTGTAGCTAATTTTTCTTTTATTTGATGATGAATTGAGTGTTCAACTTACTGGTTGACTGAATTGGTGCTTTTTTTTTTCTTTCCCCTCTGTTCGCAGCTCACTCTCAGTAGGGTTTTACAGTGTCCGGAGAGTGAGGTATGTTTAACTTGCTTATTCGTAAATCCATTTTTTCGTCACGGGAATAAAACGAAACTAACTTTAAAAATCCATTTCAGGTTCATGTCAATTTGATGGTTGTGGAAGCTCGTAAACAGGCTGAGCTGTTGTATGCTTTGCGAGCGATCATGCAGTACATGACGTGAAATTGAAACTCACCACCGAACTTCACTATTGTCACAATCCTTTTTATACCTGCATTGTGCACTGTGCGATGGATTCCACAGAAGCAACTTTGATGTGGTGGCCAAAGACATTTTGCAGTTTGGTTAGTCAAGCAACCTACAGTATATGGTCGTGGCCCTACATATCCTTCACCTTCGATTATTAATATTTTTTTTTTCTATTTCGTTGCTTTCGTTTCAGTTTTATTCGTTCTCTTTTTACGTCAATGTCTTTTTGTTAAAGGTTTGGGAATGCAGGATGATTATATTTTTTATTAAACAAACCATCCTGTGAATCCTGTAGGGTAGCATAAACTGTGATATAGAATTTTTTTTTTCTTTTTTTATTTATTACTATAATGACATTTCTTTTTTCTTTTTTTTTTTTTAAATGTAATTGTTGAAATACAAATTTAATCAATTTTACTACTGCATTGTTGGCTTGATTTTTGTTTTTAATTTTTAAATCTGATCTTATTTTTTTGGTAGCGTATTAAAATTTTTAAAAATTGTATAGTAAAATGGTATTCAGCAATACTGAAGTGGTTCAGGAAAATTGAAAAAATAAATAAATGATAGTTTTCAATGTGATTAGAAATAAGACAATGATTTAGAAAAATGTTTATCAATTTTAGGGAAAAAAAAAATTTAAATTTTAAAAAAATAATAATAAATCAAAAACTTATTTTCTAAGTGTTTGTGATATGTATTCATCTTATCATTCAGCGAAAAACTTGTTCTTAGGAATTTAAGAAATTGGAATTTAGGGATTTTTCTAGGATTTTAAACAAAAAAAAATTATTAGGATTTTTCAAATTGTCAAAATGGAGTATTTAAACTAACAAATTTTTCAGTGTTTTCAACAAATTTGCATTTCTGTTTGTGAACGGTTGTCACTGCCAAATAGCAAAGACCTATAATCGCTTTATTCAAAAATTTTAATTTTTTTTAAAAAAAAAAACTAATAAAATAATTTGAAATTAGATTTTTAAATTTTCATCTAGTCCCGTTCTGTGATTTTTACATTTCGATTGTCCCCAACGACCGATTTCGTCTCAACTGCATTCGATTCGCAATAATCGATTGCAGTTAACACGAAATCTGAAAAACAAAAAAAAAACTTCATTCCAAGCACCAAAAAAAAAAGTACGATAAATAATTTCAAATACAATGTATCGATTGAACTAACTTTGGGGGAAAATATTTTTCTAAAGTAAATTGTGCTTTACTTAACGATTAACGATATTTTACTTTACTGATGCAAATTGTAACTTTTTTTAAAATTTCATGTTTTAACCTTTTTGGAAGGGAGGGGGAAAGGGTCGGGTGATTATATTTTTTCTTTGAGAATCTCTTAAATCGTAGGAATAGAAAAGGGTAAACGGTGATTTATTATTAGGTGTACATAGTTCTAAAAAAAACAAATTGTTATTAACCTTGGCAGTGCCATTATTCAGTTCTATAGCAGCCATAAGAAAAATGAATTATATTTGTAGCCACTATCATTGCAAACCTTTTTGTAATTATTTTTTCAAAACAAAAGTGTATTCACTGTAATTATTGAATTATGACCACTAATTTTCAAACAATTATTGTTATGATTCGATTGCACCACGTGTCCGATTTGGTCTTTGAAAAGTCGAAATGAAAATTGTCTATGTAATCACTTAATTAGAATCGGTGTCCACTACAAAATTTGTCTTGTCTAATGTTTTTAACTTACAAATATCTTAAGAATTCAGTGTTAGGCTCGAGTAGGGACGATAAAAACGACGAAAAAAAATTTTATTGAGGGATGAATGAATGTGTTTAGTGAGCTTTTTTTTTGAGTGAATTCTAATTAGTTTAGATTGTGCAATGTGAATTTTTAAATGGTTAATCAACGACGATTATGTTGTAAAGTTGGTGGTGTTTTTTTTTTGTTTTTTTTTTTAATAGAAACGATAATGAAATTTTTTTTTTGTTTCTTATTTTTTACTCTTCGTTTTATTAATGTTCGATTTCAATCCAGACAAACTGTAATGGCGTTACTTTTATATAACATTTCATATTTTTAAAAGAAAAAAAATTTAAGAGAAATTAATCTTGTACCCAGTAAATAAGCCAACATATGCAGTTTTTGGTAGAAATTAGACAAGTTTTAATGGTACCTCAATTTTTATTTTTTAAATATAAATTCATAAATAGTGCTCACTATTTGAAATGTTTTTCATTTAAATGCTAAGCTGGAAAAAAGATTTTTTTCGAAGTATGAATTGATCTGCTTTTCAGCTTATACGATTATAAATTTTTTATTCATTTGTAAAAAAAAAAAAATACAAAAAGAAACTATAAAAAAAAAAATCCCAAAAAAAAATTTAAAAAGAAAATTATTGAAGAAAAAAAAATTATTTTTGTGAAGTATAAAGTTGATATTGTCACACACCTTATCGCATTGCCTCCCATGGAAGTAATAATAATGTGAACAATTTTTGCATTTCGGTGTTGAATTTCTACAATTTTCTTTTATTTTTTTGCCAGTAAAATCGAAGAATCCCATCAAATGATTTTTATATAAATAACATTAGACACTTTGCATTTTCTCCTAAGAGAATGTTTTTCGAGAATCAAAAATACGAAAAAATATTTTTTTTCTCGTTTTATAGCTCTTGTAGATTCATTTTTCGTGTGATAGTTTGCACCCGAAAAATATTTTTTTTTAAATGAACTTTAACATTCAGTCATAACATATCAAAAACTAAAGATCTACAAATCCATATTAGCATGCCACCAATCGATGATCTTAGATGGTGCAAAATACACAAATCAGTCCAGATTTATGTATTTTATGACCAAAATTAATCGATTCGAAAATGTATTAATTTCTCGTAAAAAAAATTATTTTATTTTTTCGTATGAGAAAGTGCAAAGTGTCTTAAAAAAATTAAGAATTATATTATTTTACCCCCGCTCTTTATCTGATCTCACAACTCCAACCAAAGAAATAGTTAAATAAATAAATAAATAGAAATAAATTGTGAAAATAAATGTATCGGTTCTGAATTTTGTCAATTTACCAATAGGTTGTATCAGACTTTTTTCTATTTTCAGTTCGGAAGCAAAGTGAATGTTACAAATTATATTAGAAACGAAAATTAAAAAAAAAAAATTGCAAAGTTATTTTTCAGTTTTTTCTTTTATTTAATATTACGCATTACAAAACTATAATAAACAAAAACAAATTTTAGACATTCGATCCACAAAAATCCAACACTTACACTTATTATTTGGTCTTGAATTTTGCAGACAGAAAATAGTAGATCAACTTGATCCTCGTGGTTATTAAAAGTTATTTCAGCTTCAGTTGAGCCCTTGGAAAAAATGACGTAACCGAAAAGGAATAATAATTTTAATAAATTAATAAAATTAATACTTTTGTTTACGAGCTTCGACATCGTCCTTAATTTGTCTCTTAATCTAAACACGGAAAATATTTAAGTAATGAGTAAATGGTTAAAAAGTAATGCGGAATACTTTTTCTGCCAATTCTTTTCTTTCCTTTTGATCGGCATAAAATTGCTTCAGTTCTTCGTCGCGAACTTTAGCTGCTTCGGCTCTCATTTTCTCTTCTCGGACGACATGTTTTGTTAAATCTTCTACTTTATTCCCTTGAGTCCATTCCTTCGCCTCTGGAGAAATTAGTCTACGTTAAGAAATTTAAATTTAATTTTGATAAAAATTTTTATCTTTAAAATACCTGATATCTTGTAAAGCTTGTAAAGCTGGTTGAAGTTGCTCGATTCCGTTTACGTAATTTATGAAATTGTCTTCCTTTGGTATCGAAAAAGCAATGATTAGTTTTAGATTATTAATTTCGAATTCATCTTACTCGCTGCCACCCGACACGAGTTAAAAATAAATTTGCGCCTTCGAACTTCATTAAGTTTTGCATTAATTTGCTACCGATATTCACGTGACAATATTTGTCGTTCTCTGGATTCGCGTGAATATTTCTAAAAGAAAAATAAATGTCAGTAAATTACGTTTTACTTTTGGGTTTACGAACCTGTGCAATTTTAGAAGATTTTCCACGTTCATTCTAAACTCCTTAGAATTCTCGCATTCTCCCGCCAAGATCCTCAGACATTCCATGTATTCTGAATTGCTGCTCATCGATAGTTAAAACGAAAAAGACACTAAAATCAAATATCAAAACAACAATCAAAGCTCTAAAATGCTTTCCGTGTATTGGTTTCACTATCTGTTTTCAAACAACATTTACTATCTGCTTACAGAGGGCCCTACAGTACAAGCAGAACTTTATGATAAACCTTTTAACAGAACAAAATTTAAAATGTTAAATATTTAAATATTTGTTTTTTCGATGACTTTTTCTCTTATCCAAAACTCGATGACGAAAATACAAAATACAAAACTACACATCTCAATCTAAGTAAAAACTTAAACCACATTTCTTAAAATAAATCACAAAATAAAAAAAAAATTAAATATCAAATTAATAAATAACTCGCTGACTTTTACACAACTTCGTAAGATAAAACACCAAAAACACGCCACTAGATATCGGCACCAGAAAGACGACGAACGGCGCGAAAATCAAATCGATCATAAAACTAAAAATAAGAAAAATAAAACAAACGATCGTCATTTCAGCTCAAAAATATCAGTTTACTGTTTTTTTAAATACGTGACTAATGCTATGGATAAAATATACAATAATTTTTCCAAACTGCAGTAAAAGTAAATGCATATCGGTTGTATAAACTATATAATTTCGTTACAATTAAGCAATATACGGAAACAATAAAAAGAGCTCGATGTTTTTCCATATTTCTTCCCCAGCATTAATCTATGGATTTAGTCACAACACCACACTTGAAGTGCAACTGAAAAAAATTAAACCAAACCATTAAAAAAAAACCACATTCGAACTAAAACAATTCACTTCTTACCGGTACCGTGGCAAGTTTCGAAACTATATTTTTCGTCGAATGTTCTAAACCGTACGCAACGTTTACAGCAGTCGTATAAAACCCCGACATAAAATTAACGGCCGTTATAGTCGACGTGCTCGACCGCATCCCGCAAGCATTCGCCGGCCGCCCGCCGACAACGTTTTCCAATTCGTTGACGCCGTTACGTAAATCCGTTGACGGAGTTTCGGATTTAAGACTAATCGATATCGGATTGATCGGTATAAAGCTTATTTTTTTCAAACAGTGTTCTAATCTGCAGACGGTATTGGCCGCGGTGTTGCACAGTCCGGCGACAACCGCCACCGCCGGCGAAGTGGAGTCTTTGACGCAGCTCTTCGATAAGCGTCTCGACGCTATTTTCTCGAAGGCCGTCGAATTCAAACCCGGTATCGATTTACTTTTAATCGGGGCGGGAGACGAGCAACTGCCGATCGTCGTCGTACCCGCGGCGTGTTTGGGGATGGGTACGACGATCGGATGATCGCTAAGGATTAATCTGCCGACTCTGTGAGATAATGTTTTATTCGTTATTTTATGGCCGCTCGCCGATACGGGCATAAAGTAAGTTCTGCAAATGGAAATTCCATTTTTTTTTTTGTTTTCGGGTTTTAATTAAAAACTCACCTTTCGATCCATAATTGATGTTTTTTATTGAGGACGTCTGCCTGTTAATTTAAGGGATTTCAAAGGAATTTTTTTTTTTTTTTTTGGAGAGAAATTTTTAATGAATTTTACTTTAAGTTTTGATGCTTTGTGTTTTTTGCCTTTAAACGGGCCTCTTGTGGATGCTTCTTTCGATTTCTTGTTGAGCATTTTCTCCGTTTTTCTCGCGCTTTTCTTATCGTTGATATCGAAGTTGATGGTGAATCTGTACGGTACGGCGGACCTGTTACAATTATTTACTTTTAATCGCGATTAACACTCATCGTTTTTAACCTATAATCTTGTAGCACTTCCAATGCCAATTCAACGAATTCCAACGATTTACAGAACAGGAATTTTTCGTCCTGAATTTTTAATTATTTTTTTTTAAAAAGATTTTTTCGGATTTGATGAGTTTTGTTTCTAAAATTTCTCACGTGGATCCATCCCAAGTCGTAGAGGAAAAGTCGGACCGAATCGTATTGCCACATTTGGTGGAGGTCGTCGTTCATTGCGTAATTTAGTCTTCGGTACGACTTGTTCTCCGGGTTTCTACGAATGTTTCTGTAAAGATTTTTTTGTCATTTTTTTTTATAAGTGTCAGTTTTTATTTTAGTTGGCCATTTTTAACTTGTGAACTCTTAAAATTGTATCTATTGTTGTCCTGAAGTCTTTGATGTTGCCCGTTTCTTGCAGAAGATTGTCCAAGTGCTGTTTCAAAATTTGTGAACTGGCCATAATTACTTGTGTTAAGAAATGTACGCTTAAAATTTTAAAAAAAATCTGATGTCAGTTAAACTTAATTCTAGGTTTTGAAATAATAATTCGCATGCTGAACAATGTTTATTGTTGGGTTACGTGATGTTTGCTCTTTTGTTTTTTGTTTCAAAAAATGTCATATTTTATTTCAAATTGATTGCGCCAATTTTCTAGGGATTCGCTAAAACCAGAAGTGAACTTTTAACCTCGTCCGCGCGAGTGCGCCACCGTCGGTTTGTTTTAGTGACATCTCGTGATAAACGGGTAAACTATAAGAAGCACGTTTCCTAGCAACCGAAATGATGGCGGCCTAAACATATTTTCTCGTTTTACACATTATTTTTAGATTAGAGTAATGGCAGTGCCACGGAAACGACTGCAATGCGGAGTCAGGTCGAGTCTCGATTCATCGCGTTGGATTAAATTGTCAAAACGTTTGGATGATTTTCGCTTCGGACCACCCGTAACTCGTTCGAGCCAAATTCTTCCCGCAAAGTCGAAGGAAAACAATTTTGACGATGACGACTTATCGGTACGTAATAGAATCTATTAATAAATTTTAAAAAATAATTAACTTACATTTTCGTACAGTTCGCCAAAATTGGAGCGAGAAAATGCAGCGGGCGAACTCTGGAACGAAGCAAACGAAAACAACACGTTCAAACCACAGAAAAGAAATTGCAACGAAAATTATCGAATTTATTTCCGAATTTGGAAGCAGAAATACCACACGAGGTCTAGTTCGATAATTTATTAATTTCAAATATTGAAAAGAATTTTTTTTTTTTTTAAAATCAGGTTTACGAGAAATTTGTGAATTTTTCGGGTCTCGCGAAAGAATCCATCGAATCGCATCGAACGTCTTTGAACGAGGAATTAAAATCGATGCCAGACGAGTCGATGAACGGAAAAATCGAAGAACCCGGGAAACCCGTCCGTGATGAATTACCGGCCTTAGTTAAAGGAAGAAAGAAAAAAAAGTGAATTGAAACTCGCGATTGCTTTTTCATTTGAATTTATCGAAAAAAAAATTACTTTTTGAAATAGAAAAACTGATTTACTCAGTTTAACAACATTGGATCCCTTTCGGTCGTTCTTGAAGAGAATTAATTACAGTAGCGAAAAGAAATCGATAAAAATTGATTTGAAATCAACGCAAGAACAGGTACTTATTAAAAATTGATTTTATTTAAATAAGACGATGCTTTTTTTCCATTAATTTCTTTAAATTTCGCTTCAGGAAACTAACGAAAGACAAATAGCGCAGGAATTTTGCCAATGGTTGGAAACGATCGGTAGCGAAGATTCCGATCGTACCCCGAGCGTCGATCAAATTCTCACGTTGTTCGGAATGAACATCGAACTGGAAAAGTCGCAGACAGAGATAGAAGAAGTAAAAATAAAACCTCGAATCGTGACCAAAACGAGTAGAAAAACGACTTCGATCCCGAAGGTCGAATTACATTTAAAAATCGATTGATTTTTGTTGCCTTATTTTTTGTTTTGTTTGTTTTGTAGAAATTAGAGTTTATTCGTTACCCTTACGGAACGAAGAAGTCGGAAGACCGGAATTTAGAAGATTCCGGGGAGATTCGAGACAAAAGCGAAATTCTCCCGAACGAGTTGGTGAGTGAGTTACTAATGACAAAATGTATTTAAATCTTTAAAGCGATTCCATCTTTTATAGGATGTCGAAATGGCCAAATTACATTCTTGCAACTCTCTTGTCAGTTTCATCGCTCGGAATAACTTAAAAACACCCAAAGTGAGTGACACTCGAATCGGCGTCGAAACGAAAATTAATATATTTTATTTAATTTCACTTTTCCTAGTTTTTGCCTACCATTTTCCCATCGTCGAACGAAACCCCCTTCGCCGACTTGAAAGCGGATCGAATAAGAAAATCCCATGGATTTTACACTTGTTGAACATTGCTATTTAAAGCAACTCCCACTGATAAGTTTGCACGTTTAACGATAGATGGCGTGGGTTAAAATTCGTGACGTCATAGCCCCGAGTGGAAATATTTCGTCTGTCTAAGCTCGGTGTAAGGTAACGAGCCGTATTCATCGAGTCATCCTACGTATTTTTCTCGGCGATGTGAAGAAAATTGAAAACCCACACGAACCTTAGGTACGTAAACAAATTTAAAAATTTTTTTTAAAACACCGATAACAAAAAAAAAAAAAAAAACCGCACGAATCATGTCACAATTCGAGGGCGTAGCATTGACCCATTAAATAAATGACCCGTCATCGCCCGGTATTCAAACTAAAAAAAAATCCCTTATTTCCATTTTAATCCAACCTCTACAATCATTCGCATCCATTAGCTACTTCGGAAACCCACTAAAAGCCCCAACAAAAGAAAAAGCACAAAACCCGAACCCAACCCTAAAATAAAATAAAAAAATTGAAATTCCAAAAAAATCCATCTCTCGATTTCAGAAGCAAAGTAAATAAATAAAACGCATATCAATTTCCCATTTGCTCTCTTTTAGACTCGCTCGAAGCAGATACCAATATTTGGAGTGTCTGAAAAAGACATTCTTCGAATCCACCCAACCTCACCCACCTGCCCACAATGAACGAGTCCTTGCAACCAATGGGAACGAAGCTCATCGCCGTCGGTGTTCATGTACCCAGCTGCCTTCGAGCCCGACTCGTATTCGCACGATCGAAGCACGACTGCAACGACACTATCTCGTGCTGACATCGCGCCACACACGCCCGGTCCAAACGCGATGCACTCGTAACCGCCGAAGGGACCGATGGCAGCCGTGAACTTCACGCGGGCCCCGGCTGACCGTGTCCGAATCACCCTCAGCCCGCGTCGACGCAATTACCGAGCGATGAGCACTGCCAGTCAGACGTCGGCCTCTCTCCATCCCATCACCGCGCAAACCCCTGCATCCACCTCGTCCGGACTGGCTTCGCTGCTCTTCGAGCGCGCCTCCAATTCGTGGTGGGATCCGAAATTCGACTCGGAGGTACTCGAAAGCCAACTGCGGCAAACGGCTTTTCCGCACGTGAGAAGACGTTTCCGCCTGGCCCTGTTCTACGCCTGTCTCGTGTCGGGTGCATGGTCACTCTATGCCGCCCTTCACCTCGCCGGACCTCTCGCGCTGCGAGTGGGCGCGACCAGCGCCGGGACTGCGCTGCTCTTGCTCGTCACCTGCTGCCTCACCCGTCATCGCATCTACAAATTGATACCTACCGGGCTCGGTTTGATCGCCGCAAGCATCTTGTTCGGCGTGTCGCTGGCGGCGGCGGCCGCTTCGCCGCCGCTCGGCATCGCCGGGGTCTTTTCGCTCGCAGTCGCCGTGCTCCTCGTCACGTACGCCGCTTTCCCGTTGCCGTTGTACGCGTGCGTGGTCGGCGGGTTCGTCTACTCGTTCGCGTTCGAATGCGTCGTGGTGTTGGCGGGTAATTGGGCGTTGGACTGCAGGTGGTTCGCCGTTCGCCTGCTGCTGCACGTGGCCGTGCATCTGGTGGGCATGCACCTATTCATCATGACGCAGGTGCGGATGAGGTCGACGTTTCTCAAGGTGGGCCAATCGGCCCTTGTCAGGAGGGATTTGGAGGTGGAGAAGGCCTTGAAGGAGAAGATGATCGCGTCAGTGATGCCCCCGCGGGTCGCCGCTTGGCTCTTGGCCGAGGGACCCGCCGACGACGAGGAGATCGAGCAGGCCGATGGAACCGTTCGCAAATTGTCTTCGCCGAGGGCCTCCAACGCCGCCTCTACCGCACATTCTACCACGAACAACTTCCAGAAATCGCTCTTCAGGCCTTTCAACATGAATAGGATGGACAATGTGAGTAAAGATTTTTTTCTTTTGAATTTTTGTTGCGTGAGCGGTTGAATGGATGATGTCACGAGGTCGTGGCTAATCACTCGCACATGCCAGTTCCCCCAAATCAAAATGGCCGACTCGGGTCGCTGATTAACGACCTCGTGACGTTACATCCGGTAAGAAATTTTTGGTAACCGACTCGAATTACCTCCGTTGAAAACGGGATTTTAAAAATTCGCAACGATTTAAAAAAAAAAAAATTTTTTTTTTAAATCTCGAGTCGGATCGTTTGGTAGCACCTGTTGCTGGATGTGGCAGTCGAGAGTTTATTATCCGTTTGTGATCAACAGGTGAGCATCCTGTTTGCCGACATCGTGGGATTCACTCGCATGAGCTCGAACAAGAGTGCGGAACAGTTGGTCGGTCTGTTGAACGACCTGTTTGGCCGTTTCGACGCTCTTTGCGCAAGACTCGGTTGCGAAAAGATCAGTACTTTAGGTGATTGCTACTACTGCGTTTCCGGTTGCCCCGAACCGAAATCGGATCACGCGCGATGCTGCGTTCGAATGGGACTTGCCATGATCGATGCCGTGCACAGATTCGGGACTGATCACCAGGAGGATTTCGAGGGCTCGGCTGATGCGGTCAACATGCGAGTCGGGGTGCACACTGGCACTGTCCTCTGCGGTGTCGTCGGCACCAAACGGTTCAAATTCGACGTGTGGTCCAACGACGTCACCACCGCCAATCGAATGGAAAGCAGCGGCAAAGCGGGTCGAGTTCACGTTTCGCAAAAGACTTACTCGTATTTAGAAGACGAATACTACGTCGAAGAAGGCGAACCGTACAAAGGTACTTTTTACTTTTTTTTTTTTTTTTTTTAAATTAAAAAATTTTTTTTTTTTTTTTTTTTGAAAACCGGAAACGAGAAATTACTAAAAGATAGCGGTTTAGTAATTTCTCGGTTTCGATTGGAAAATTTTAATAATTTTTTTTTTGGAAAAAAACCGTAATCTGATATGGGTCGGTGTGTTTTGTAAAATCTGGGGATAAAAATCGAGTCGAAACTGGAATCTTTAGCTTAGGGTGAAGGTTAATGGAGAGAAATTCTTCGGACGAGAAAAACATTTTTTTTTTCAATTCGAAACGAGATAAATTCATATCTTAATTATACACTCCCCACATTCCGCAACATAACCTGCATCAATTTGGTGATAGAGACTCGAGGGAAAAATCGATTTTTTAAAAAATTTATTTTTTTTATTGAATTTTCGCTTTAAATTTCGACGACTAAAAAAAAAAAAAGTTGTAAAAATATTAATGGCGGTTTGCACAGGTACAGGTGCGCCGTTTTTGAAAGTTTGCATTATTTTCTTTTTCTCGGTCAATATTTGCAGTTTAAACTTCTCAATACACTCGAGACTAAAGAATAAGTCGCGAACGATTATTTCGATTCGACCTTGCGCGACCTCATTCGCCATTGGCTGCAAATTCGTTTTGTATTTTTCACTGTTGCTCTTTATTTCTATGGGTAATTTGACCCAGTTCAAAGAGTGCATCGGGGAGCAATGGCTCAATTTACGTTCGAAATGGGTGAAAAATACACCCTCAAATCGTTTATTTATTTCAACTATTTAGTATCGGGTGGATCGGAATGTTGCACGAATCATCTCGGCATTTAACAATGCTTCGATGACGTGTTCTTTCAAATATCGCGTTCGACGTGATGCACGCCATTTTGTCGCTTTTTAACGAGTTTTCGCCCTAATCAATACTTCGCACACTGTCGCGAATGTGTCTTTGTTGGCCTCGATTTAATTTCACGCTATTTCGAGTCTGTTAATTAAATCTAATTTTTGGATACCCGAAATTCCCTATTTTCTTTTTCACTCGGTTTTTGTTTTTATCAGATTTAAAAAAAAAAATTGAATAAAGGAAAAAAGACTGGTTTGGAGTGATGAAAATGTTTCGTTGTTACGAGTTTGGATAAATTTTGCGATCGATAACTTTTAAAGGGCCACGATGAAAACACGCGAGCATCGGTTTGTCGTTGTTGATTGATTGCTTATTTGTAGTAATTAACGAATTAATTCGAATTACTCGACGAAATTTAATATGGAGCGAATAAATTTGTTATGACATCTGCGCGTGCGCGGTTCATATTTTCTCTTCGGTAACGAGATCCGATCGAAATGAGTATTTTCCATTCGTACGAAATGAGTTGGAAGCAATACACCGTTAAATATTTAACCGTTTGCATCATTACAAGATGCCGACTTTGGACTTTTACGAAATCTCATTATAAATTTAAAATAAAAAAAAAACAACAAAATTAAATTAAAACCACCGAAAGGGATGAATTTAAAGAATTCTCTTTTATTCGATCGAAACGAGCTACTTTCAGGGTGAGTGTGTGTGTATTGACTGATTCACTGGTCGATGGTCAAGTATCAACAGGAAATGAAAAATGGAAGCAAAATAAATGTAATTTTAAAATTCCGATTTCAGGTGGAAAATTCAGAAATCGAAAGTCTGTTTATTAATTTATAATGTCGTAAAAGTCTAAAAAAAAAATTTTTTTTAATTTTATTTTAATCAAAGCGAGTTTATAATGAGGTTAAGTTCGCTCGACCTTTGCTTGTCGAAATGAATGATGTGACGTCACTAATTAATGCCCGACATGTGCTAGGCAGTACCAGGTGTTGACCACTGCGAATAAACTCGAGGGATTCGGTTTTCTTCGCCATCGAAATTATTAAAGAGTCACGGTTTTAACGTGCTCGGCATTTATTATGGCTGCCATCACGGATGTTTGACATATTCTTGCCTTTTTAGTATTCGATGTTGGTACAAGATGAAATTTTCAGTGCCTCGCTAATACAAGTCGATGCTGTCATTTTTCTACATTGAAAAAAAAATATTTACTGTTATTTTTTTCTCATAATTCTTGCATTTCCGGTTTTCCTCTAAAAACGAAAATTTCTCGGTATCCGCGATTCGTCTTCCTCGTCCAACGCAAAACAAAGCGAAATCGAGCAAAACACGAGAGTTTATCGTTAAATTGATATTTCGGGGTTGCTAATGAATTGCTAAGCTTAGATCCGACCCCAGTCAGTGGCAACAACCTGATATTCGGTACGAAAGAAACTAGTTCGTTATCCGATTCGATCGGACACTGCGATGGTCTGCTAATTAATGGGCAAGGAACATCGGATCGAATGCAATTTTGCGAAAACGAAACACGAGTCGAGTGGCTTAATAAGAGCAGCAGTTTTAGGCCTGCAGCAGGAAGTCGAAGCACTCTTTGTCTGAGTTGCGTTATGGGTATGAAGTAAGTTGAGTGTCCTCTGGAGCAGGAAACACGGTTACGCCATAGGCAGGAAATAAGTCGAGAGATTATTTCGAGTCGTTGGAATTCTCCCGTTTAATTAGTTCTAATGGCATACGAAACGCGAGCTTTAATTGTAAACCACCCGCAGTTCGTGTGTTTTTGACAATCGCGGTTTTGTTTCCCTCTTCCTCAGACCTTATTATGCAATTGAAATTTATCCCCGTTTACTTAAAGCTACACTCATTTTTTGTCTTTACATTAAAATTGGAAATTTCCACATTTTTTTTTTTAATGTTAAAATAATTAATTTTTTTTTTGGTTGAAATACGATACGGACAACCTCGAAAAGGGGAAAAATCGGCAAAATAATACCGCGAAAATGATAAACCGAGACTCGAATTTCATCAAACAACTTTTCCTTTTTATTATTAATAATAAAATATCGAATTTAAGGCTATTAGACAACAAAATTAATTATCGGTCAATTATTTTGAAAAAAAAAATTATTTGTCGATTTCGTGATTAAGATCCGAATGATGAATTACCGAACGTTTATTCACTAGCGAATGACGATGATAAAAAAAAAACTCCATTTATGGTACTGCAACGCGTAAAAGTGACGTCACGGCTAAATTACGATCGAGGAAAATAAAAAAAAACCTGCGCAGATGTGAATTTCAATGTTAACAAACCCAAAGTTCATCTTTCATTCGGGTCGACCTTTAATTTGAAAAACTCAAAGGAAAAATACTTTTAAAGGCTGAAGGGAAATGCTTGGAATTTCTGCGTAGGAAATAACGAATCATATCGACATTAACTAATTTTTTTTTTTTAATTTAAAAAAAAAATATTTAAAAGTGTTTTTAATCGACCTTTTGGCCTTTGCAAGTTGTTAACTATAAAAGAATGTTTTTTTAACACATGGTTGAGATAAAAACTGGGGAAGGAAAATTCGAAAACATTTTCCTGGAAAATTCCATAAATAATTTTTTTAACAATTATTTATTTCGTAAAAAAAATTCAATGTCGGCCTTGAATAAAGGTCTAAAGCAGTGATCCGTAGGTCGGTTTAGTGATCCCTAAAATATAAATTTCGTTCCTCGTTATAAAGTTGGTAAATTTAACGAATCGATTATTTTAATTCCTTTAAAACGAATCCAATATTTAGTGCGTTTTAATCGATTCGACCGTCAATCGTAACGTCGTTCAAACCACACCTTGAACAAACACAACAATTACGGTAATTAAAAGAAGGCGCTTTTATGCGAAAAGCACTCGAAATATCCGATCAATTGGAATTTTATATCGTCGAAAAATCATGATTATTAATAATACCTTCATCTCGTCAATTGATAGTGAAATTACGTTATAAAGGAAAACGATAACGTCAATGTATTCAGCTGTCATTTTACACGATAATGAAATTAGTGAATTCGTACGTTAAAGCTCTTCGAGCGACCCAATTTTGAAAAAAATAATTGAAATTTTATAGGAAATTCTAGAAATATGTCGATTTTCGGTTCTGTCAAAGGATTCGGTTGTTGACTGGCGAACTGATTGAGAATCGTTTATTTTTTCGAGATTAAATATTTTTTTTTTTTTAAGAGTGAAAGAAGTAAAGAAAAAAAAATGCCATGTGATGAAATTGGGTCTGGTTGGCCTTCATTACTATTCTTGTGGGCGGTTTTGCTCGTTGCTAAATGTTGATCTGACTCGCTACTGAAGGCCGTAATAGTTTTCCTTTTACTTTCGGTTTCTCGTTTTATTTCGTTTTCATTACGCTCAAAATAACTTTGGTTCGAGTTGATTGTTTGAGTGAATTTTTATATTGTTTTACTTCTGGCGTCTTTTTAAGGGAATTGTTTGGAATTGTGTTGTTTAAAGATCGTAATCGATTTTTCATTTATTTATGCGTTTGATAAGTCAAGGGTTAAACGAATGTTTACTTGGTTCTTGTTTATCAGTTGGAATTTTTGGGGGAAATTTAATTTCGATGCAGTTTGTCGCCCAGATGTCGCTGTTGGACGTCTTATCGTTATTTGGTGAATTTAGCAACTTTGCGGCCTCTCGAGAACTCTGTTTGACATTTACTGGCATCCCCATTGGGATTACGCATGAATCGAATTGATGAGTTTCGGAGTTTGTTTGATTAACTCTTTTCAAGTACCATTTTTCCATTTCTTCAATGAAAATGTATTATTTGTTTCCGAGTTATTTTTAAAATTCAATAAAATATATGCGATCAGGCAAGAAATGCGCGCCATTCGGCGCAGGCGCAGTTGCGCTAAATTAGTCGGGTTTGTCGAAAAATTATTTAAAATTTTTTTTTTGGGAATTGGGAAAAAATGATAAAAAAAATTTAAATAAAATGAAATTTTTAATTTTTTAATTTTTTTTGTGGAGGGAAGAACTTGGGTTTGAAGCGACGTGGGAAATAAGAGGTCAAACATGTTAAAATGAAGAAAATGAAGGTCAATTTCACAGACATGATTGTGTTCTTTGGTTTCCAGGTAATAGAATGTTTTTTTTTTTTTTTTTCCTGAAGGATCACGTTGCTTCCATCAATTTATCGAGACTTTTGTTCTCGGATACGGAAAAAAAAACAGAAAAGAAGTAAGGAAATATTGTTATCAAGTCGTATCCATGTTCGTCAGGGTCTGACTAAGGTCTAATTAAAAGCTGAAGAATTTTCCTCATTTAAAAAAAATTTCATTTTGCATTTTTCCGTCTTCATCAACGAGATTTTACACGCGAGAATTCGCGATTTTTCTCTCGTCGTTCTTTGATGTTAAAATAATAAACATTCATTCCTTCGGGGAAATTAAATTTGAATTATTCATTTTATTTACTCAAATTGCCCTTACTAACTTAAAATATAATTTTTTTTTAATTAAATGGGGAAAAAAAAATTTTTTTTTATTTAATTTTTTATTTTATCGTTTTTTTCCCTGTTTTATGCTCTTTTCGCAATGTCACTCTAGTGTAACGTGATCGATAAATTCTTCAGTTCAATTATTGATATGTGTTGAGGCTACGTCACGGACATGACAAACTTAAAAAAAAATACAATTTTTTCCAAAACAAAAAAACCATTTTTTTTTTTTTTTTTTTTTTTTTTAATAAAAAAAAATATTTTATTCGTTACGAAATCACGTTTTCCCACTTTATAGGAAGAATCCAATTTAACATCGCTGAACACGTTTTTTTTCCCATAGAGATCCATGTCATAGCTGGAGAAAAACGATAAAAAACGATTACCATTGCTTCAATTTGATTTTCATACATTTTTCCCAATTCGCTTTTGGGTTTTTTGCTTCCCAAAAAAAAAATCAACCTGTAAAAACCAAATTCACAAATTAATTCACGATAAAATGAAAAAAAATAATAAAGATAAAAACACAATCGAAGAGACAGTAAATAATTCCCAGCTTTGTTTTCCCGCAGTGAGATACGAGCTAAGTAGTTAATTGGTTTGGAAAATTGCCAAACTGAAACGAGGGAAAACGGGAAAGAAAGTAAATAAATAATGAAAGAAAAGTATCACGAAACACGTTGCCATACCATTCGTTACCAACATTTCCTATGCACACACAGAGTCAATAGACTCGTTGCGCTTTTTGGTGATCCAAATAAACTGAATCGAAGATTTAATAACTCTGAAATACGAGAATTCGTTGCATAATTTCCCGACTCGAATGTAATGCAACGTCGATGGGGCTCATTAAATTAGTTATGCATCTCGAGGGTCATCGAGCAACAGTAATTAACCCGATCGAGTTTCGCAGACGAATTTTATTCACGAATCGAGTATTTGCTATAAACCCGGAATTCGCGCGTGTTTTAGCACTAAAATCTCCTTGTTTTTCACCAGATTCCTCATTAACCCGGCCAATAACGGCCCCGTTTGTTTTCCTTCGGATTTCGATCGTCCTTCCGTCAACAAATTGGGAACTCCATCGAGTTCGTTGCCCTTTCGCTAATACCATCGAAACCGTTTGTAAGCGCGAGTTGACCACTGCCGGGGAACAAAAGCCATTCTATTGATATATTTATACATTTTTTTTCCTTTTTTTGCCCGGTCGCTTCCGGGGGATTTGCGCTCCATGGTCGTTTGCTCGGTTTTGGTCCTCCCCCTTCTCCCTCCCAAAACAGATCTGGTCGGCGCCACCGAGCCGCCGCCCCCGCGACTGCATGCACGAGCGAGATTTGTCGATGCCGTTGGAATTTAATGCGATGATGGTTGCATGAAATAAGCTTGCCAGAGTGACGTTCGAGCTTAGCTAATGCAACCGAGTATTACAATTACACATTTGAAATGGCTTCCTCCTTCGGATTTGAACTTATGCCAGCAAAAGCTGATCCCTTTTCGATTTATTTTTTCAATTTTTACTTTTTATCCCTTAAATCGACGATCGATGACCTTTTTTTTGGCAAATTGAGATGAATGTGATTTTTTTTTTATTTTCATATTTTTTGAGGAATTTCGGAAAATGCAATTGAAAGGAATTTGATGTGATTAGATTAAAAGTAATTATAATTAATGGTTTGTTTTAGCGTTTCGGTTGTTGTGTATGTGATGTGGGAATGGCTTTTATCGCAGTAAATATTGTTCTTAAAGCAGCGATTTGGAAGAGATGCAAAACCGTAGTTTATTAGAGACACGTGCAGTAATTGCAAAATGAGTTTATTGCCCGCGTGCTAATGGAAACTCAAATGCCTTAATACAGTACCGAGTGCATCTACGGTGTTTGTTGTGTAAGAAATTAATTCTATTTTTAGATTTTAAATTTTTAAAAAAAATTATGATTACATAATCGAGTAAAATCAAATTCATCAAATCGAGTCGAAATATTAAAATTATGTTTGTTTTTTTCGCCAATCGTGACGTCATCGTCGATGGTAGCGTTCGAGGGTATTAACAGTGGTCGTAAAAATTGTTTACATTCATAAAAAAATTGGCCTTGAAAATATAAGGGAATCAATGGAAAAGAAAATCACCGATTTTTAGCTTCTACACAACATGTTTACCCGAATAAAGTTCGAGCGAAACCACTGCAACTTTAGAATGTAATTTCTTTTAAAGTCACGTGATCAGACAGATATCAATTGGATCAAATGGCTTTCACATATACCACGCTTTAAACGACGTGAATCTCGCTCGACTCCAGTGCTGAAGTGCGGCCCGCGTCGATAGAACTGCATTTTTGTTTACGTTGATTTAATATTGGGCGAGAGTGAAAAGATATGCCTTTTTTATGGCGCCAAGTGGAAATTCGTTAGAGTGAAAAGTAACGCCGAGTCATGAGACTAAATTTTTTTAAGTGTCGTAAAAACTCGATTCGAATTTTCATAATGTAAATAACAAAAATGTTTTTTTCTTTTATCAAAAAAAAAATAAATTAAATAACGAAATTATCGGTTGTGCTCTAATTGCTCAATAATAAATTTTTCAAAAATTTCTTAATGCCACTGATACATCATCATACGGTGCACTGACATTTCGCCTGGCAACAGTTTTAATGGTGTAATAAAAAAAAATAAAAAAAAAATTTTTTTTTTAAAAAAAATAATAATTTAAGTTTTATTTAGTTTTTGTTTTTCCTCTGAGGAAAAGTAAATCAATTATTTTTTTTTCCGGTCTCTTATCCGAAAAGTTAGTTTGTGGGCTATTTTTTCCTCCGAGGGGAAAACGTCAACTTCCTGTTTTATTTTATCTCATTTTCCTTCAGTTAACAAACAAACACGTGGCAAATCGATGCAGTCTCCTGGTACCGTAAAGGAGGAGCACTTTCACAGAATACGTTCGAAAAGGGGTTCCCGAAGGATCTAAACGTACAAATGCAATCAGGAAAAAAAAATAATTGCAATTTGTATTCGTTACAAGTTACTGGAATTGTGCTGGGGTTTGAGACCGAAATAATTAATATTTTTTGATCGATGAATAAATTCCGAAAATAAAAAATCCACCGATAAGTCACTTATCGTTTTGTTACTTCTCGTTTGAAGTAGGACGTTTAAGGATTTTGTTATCGCTTAAAGAAAAAAGACATGAATATTTTAATAAACGGAAATTTCAATTTGTTTACGTTGCCGAACAAAAGAAAGGAAGGAAAAATTGTTTTTTGACGTTTCTGCATCTAGATTTTCCATCCGACATTTGACGGGACCACGTGACTACTTCATTCAAATCCGACTCGGAAACGGCAGGAGGCAGCGATAAATGCTAGAAAATCTATTGTAATTGACCGAAAGGAAAAACTGAATAGAGAAAACTCATTAACAACTACAAATATTCATCATATTTTAAAAAAAAAATGATGTCGACTCGACATTTCGTTTTTCAATCGTTTTTTCATTATCGGTCTGGGAAAATCAGAATTGAATTTGATCAATTTGAAAAGCAACATGAAATTAAGTATTTTTTTTGTACTTCCACCATCGAATTCAATCGTTAGCTGGAAACTTAATTTTCTCGTAAACAGTATCCACAGCAACGGAGGCAATGGCATGCTGTCGTTATGGTGATGGTCATCTCTGGCTGTATACGCGCCATTTGTTTGATTTTAAATCGACGGGGAGTGGATGCGACGTCGAGCGCCGAATTTGTGTCACGCATTTGTCCTTCACCAACTGCGCCTACTGGAAATGATGTCGAGGCCAAAAGCTTTTAATCGAAACGAAGGGAATTGAACTCGATAAATTGGGTTGCGCAGGTGCAACGATTGTGAATGCAAACCCTTTGATCGACCATCGAATCTAATTCAAAATGCGTTATAACGATAACGACGATATTCTACCTGCGAACGGTAAACAATTTCCTCTCTCCGCTTTTGTTTATTTTCATTGTATTCAATTACCGGTTGAAATGCGCAGATTAAATTCAAGCCGACCAGAACAAGGCTCAAAACTCTTTTCGTGCGGATAACGGCAAACCGAATGAAAAATGAAATTAAAGTCACTTAAAATGCAAGTGTCACCGCTAATAAAGAAAACGCAATTACGAGACACGCAGCGATCACGAAAATCGATGGGTTTTTGAAAACGAATATTTCAATTTACAACGACCAGACGAAGCATTCGTCTTTGACGTTTCGCTCATAATTTTGCCTCGATTGGAATTTTATGGATCGAAAATTCGATCGACGGATGCTGCCAAACTCGCCGCGTTTTTATCTCGTTTCGTGCCGTTTAATCTGGAGTGAGTTTAAAAAATAAATTTACCAGAGGAAGTTAATAAACACGACGATAAGTTTCGAGTGTGTGTTGTTTACAATGATTTTGGGAAAAATTTATTTGACGCACGATGTTTATCACCGAGTTTTACTGACATGTAAATTTCGGTTCCTGTTTGAAAATAAAAACTTTAAAAAAATTTTCGCTCGAAATTCGGAAGGAAATGCAGTGTTTTTTAGCGTTACCTAATTATCTCGAAGTTTGCAAAGCGTAACGAAATGACGTTGAATGTACATTAAAAATTCAAAAATTCGCTTTTAAAAATCTCTTGTTTTTCATGTTTGCTTTCGAATATGGTTTCCTCGAATACTGGAATTAGTAATCGTTTTTAACTCCGAGCGATGAAAATTCAAAATCTGAAACGAAACAACGAAACCGTAAAAAAATATTTTTATTTTTCGAATTTTTTTTTTCGAAAAATTTTTTTTTTTAACTTTTTCGACCAAATTGTATATTTTATTCATTAATTTTTTCTATTTCAAAGGTCGAACGAGATAAAAAAGATTAGACTTTAGAATTTTGTTTCGTATACACTAACACCACACGACTTACAAGACACCGACCTTTTAAAGACGATTTCGCCAACAAAATACAACTTTCATTAAAGTAATGTTATATTTACTTACTCGCACAACCACTTAAATTATTTGTTGCGCTTATCTTAAAGCGAGGCAATCGAACTTATCGATCAATGTCACTGCATTCGTTGCTTACGAATGAAAAGCGGATGCGTGCTCGGTTAATAAAGTCTCGTTTGAATAAAAAAAAAATATTTTTCCAAACAATACCATCGTCGTGCATCTAAAAATAAAATTTGGGGAAAAAAAAAACATCATTAAAAGCGAATATTTTCAAACTAATAACGACATCGCTTCTTGAATGCAATCAATTTTAATCGACCCGTCGTGGCTTTCCGCGTGACCGTAACCGAAAAGAGAAATCTTGGAAAAAAGCCGTTGTTAAAGGCGAGACTTTTCATTTCCTAGCTGAGGTTATTGAACCGAGATTGGAAATTGAGATATGCAGTTTGCCTGCTTTGCTTAAAATTAACACCCTATTGAGGGTGTGTAGTGATGGGAGGACGATCGATAATCGATTATTCTCGCCTCTTCTTTACCTGATTGGAGACGAAGCTTCCCTGGAGTGATTACATAATACTTGGATTCCAGCGCCCATTAAGTTTGACACCGCACGACTTAATGATTCGAGTATCTGCACGTTTATTCGCACCTTTTGCCTTCAAACGAATCGTATCTATTAATTGCATTTCGCTCGATGGTTTTTAACTTTTATCGCTTCGTTTTCGATTCTTGCTCGCGCCATTAGTGAGGATTACGCCCGACTTCGTTCAAATGCAGAGAGGACGTGCGAAATTAATTTTTAGACCGCGATTTAGCTAAGAATTGAATGGTTTTTAAATTTTTTTTTCTTTTTCATCGCGTGAGCAGTCGATCGTACTCGTTGCGATTTTTTCTTTTTTATTTCAGTTTGTCTTTTTATTGTGGCCGTAATGGAGAGTTATGACAACATTTCCTCTTTCTAACTAAGTCTAACACGTGATAGATGAAGTAAGACGTAAAGCTCAGTTGCTCTAATGCATTTTACGACCCCTCTGAAAACTCGCAGCGATCATTTCCAATTTAATATTTTTAGAGGAAAAAAAAATTGAAAACTTTTGAAAATTTCAAATTTACTGATTAAGTAGCACTTAAATGAACGACGTAATATCACTCGATCACGATAATTACACAACAAAATTATGTATGTATCGAACAAATCGTTTTGAGTGATTCCCGCCGTTGCCAACAGGTGGCAGCAGTCACACGGCCGAACCCGGTGAAATGTAAAAGACTTTCCTACATTATTCATTTCGCAAATATTTACGCTCGATTCAAATGATGCGATTACGATTTTGCAACAGTTCGTTACAAACGATTAATCGTCATCCCCTCGACGTGTTGCTGACGGATTTCGAGCGCACGAGGTATTAAGAGGACAAAAGCAGTGGGGATAAAAAAAAATCGATCTAAAAATAAACAAAAAAAAATCCTTTCTCAGCGAATTGAATAAAAATATAAATAAAAAACGGAATTGCGCTGAATAATTCTTAATTAGACGACATTGATGCGGTACCCAAGCTAGGCTTTCATTTAGGTCGGACCTAATTTAGAACGAGCGAGCGAGAACAAAGTTGCCATGGCAACCGTCTACCAGAACGATCTGGTGCTAGCGGAAGCCGCTAGAGTGCGTTTGTGTATCTCGATGGCGTCGCTTGTTGGGTTTCTGACTATACGCGTAATGATGCCGACCATCGCCAATCAATTTTGGCACGTCTCGGGAATAACTTTTCCCTCACCAAAAATAAATTTCACCGAGAAATCCGATAAACAAAATATTATTTTCAAAAATAAAACTTTTTTTTTCTTTTTAAAACACTCAATTACTTTCGAAAACAAGCAACACTTTACACTACTAAATATAGCAGTGGGAATGGGCTACCAGCTGCACTCGGTTGGCATTAAGCCACATTACTAAAGTACACTTCCGGTGTCGACCTTTGTCACTTTCTTTTTTTTTTTTTTTTTTTGAGTAAATTCCGAATTTCGACATTCGGATCACGTTTTCGTAAGATCCTCGCGAGATTTCATACTTTTTTTTTTTTTGCTGCGCGAAATTAAATTTTATTTTATTTACAATTTTTTTATGGATAAAAAAAAATTTTTTTTTTTCTTGAAAAAGTTTGATGAAAAATGAAACTTTTGAAATTGCATTCGTTTTATTTTTTTATTTTCCATTTTTCAGTCGCGTAATGGATTCGTTTCTCTTTGTAAGTGAATAGGGGCCTTTCAATTTATTGGCCTCATCTCTCGAGATGTCGGGGAAGACACGTGCAGTTCATCAGGGACTGGTGGCACGTGGGAGGAGTCGAAAACCAATAAGAGCCATTCGAATGCACGACTCGAACGCGAAAGGATTTACCTTTTCTTTTTTAATTTTTTTTTGAGGAGAAAGAAAAAAAAACAATTTCTTTGTTTATTCCTTTGGCGTCGTTTTAAATAGCGTTTGGATTCTCTAAGATCTCGATGGGAATAAATGCCATTTGAGCTCGAATGGAATTTTCGTTTCTACATTTAGAAATGTGCGCTTCGAAGTCTATTATGAGCGATCTCACGTGTTTCGTAATGGGATTATCGATTTTTGTGGTTTGCAAAGACGGAGTTGTGTTTTTAATTTTTTCTTTTCAAGCGTTAATGTTTCGTAATTTTCATTAAAAAGAATTTTGAAATTGTTTAGTTTGATGTACTGTCACCGGGGATACGTGGCGCTATGCTACGGTCGAACGAAGCAACTCGTAGTTAAAGCCGGATTTTTACGCGGGTGGAAATAACCGCAACTTAAAGCGAACTGGATGGAGATTTCATCGTAGGGTTGAACGATGTAATTGTTAGAAAATCTTTACATTATCGATGGGCGCATATTCCGAATTTGCTTTATCGTGATTTATTCGTTTTTACACCATTGATCACTTGATGATTTTTATTACTTTTTATTTTTCCAGAAATGAAGACGTATTTCATAATCGGAGCGAGAAATGTAGTCGATGGCCTGGCAACAGCCGAAACGTGTACGTGGACTCATCAGGATTCTTTGGGTGTTGATACGACGCCCGAACAACAAGTGAGCGAAAAGTGCATTTTGTGCAACGGCAAAAATCGATCGAGAATTTTATTTACTACGGTGAACGAGAGCTGCCAATTGAAAAATTAAGAAAAAAATTCAAAAATCGAATTTTTAATTTTCAATTTTAAAAATCGAATTTTATTTTTAATTTTCAATTTTAAAAATCGAATTTTATTTTTAATTTTCAATTTTAAAAATCGAATTTCATTTTTAATTTTTAATTTTAAAAATGAAATTTTATTTTTAAAATTGAAAATTAGAAATGAAATTTTATTTTTAAAATTGAAAATTAGAAATGAAATTCGATTTTTATTTTTTTTTAATTTTTTATTTTTTAATTGGCGGTTCTCGGACACCGTAATTTACCGATATTAAGATGCAACACCAGATCCAGATAAGAAACAACTGAATTATTTTTATCAAAAAATTCCGAAATGATATTCGATCTGTCGTTGTTTTACAAAACAAAACTGTTAAAATTTTACAAAACTCGTGTAAAAATTTTCTTTAATTTTTCGCTTTTTTATTCTAAGGTCGAAAGAAATTCGGACGACGAAGCACCGTTACCGCCGATAATCGTGAACGAAGAGAACGAGACTGCGCCTACCGATGGCCAAATGCCAAAGAAAAATAGCTTAACTCAGAGTTGGAGCACACTAAACAGTCGAAAAGATTCTGGAATTCGCAGCCGCAGGAGCAGTATCCAGGCTCAAGTGAGTGCCGTCAGATGTCGCCGCAGCGCCAAATTAAGCTAACAGATGGCGTTGCAGCTTCGATTCGCGATGGCCGAATCGTTGTCTTTGTTCCTCGTAATAAAAACGGGTTTCGCGTCGCCGCAAATCGAATAAAATGTAACGAAACACTAATATTTTCTATTTTCTTTTTAACCAGTTGATGGAAAACGGCGGCCTCGCCACGACTGATCTCCTCATGATTAACGTCCAAGACGACGATTTGTACGCTTCCAGTCAGTACTCGGTCGTCGACGACGGCATTTCACCCCAAAAAACTAAGACCGCCAAACTCCTTCATCATCCTTCGGCTTCGTCCGAAAATTATTTCGACCTGAACATTCCGCTGAACGAAAGTCTCACTCGATTCCATTTCCTTCGCAAACAGTCAGACATTCAAATGATAAAATGCATTCAACGAAACTCGACTCACGCCGATAACTTCATGAGACCCCCGATCAATCCCTGGACTCTCTTCTTCGTCGATCCCGAAATCGAACTCGAATACAGACAGCGAGCGCACACTCGCGACGAACCTGAATCGGGCAACGCATCACTCACCCTCGCATCGCCCACATTTAACACTTATTTGGACATTTTAATCGCGGCAGTCGTCTACGTCATCGTCACTTTTTCCTGTTTCTTGCTCTTCTCCACGAATGCTGTGTCGTTGATTTTTTGCTGCCTCGCGCTAACGTGGCTACTTTTTGTCGTCGCTCTGTGTATCCGTCGACTGTTGTTGGCACGATTCGCGTCGAGTTGCCTGCAAAAAATGTACGACACGTTCACTCCTTGGTACCCGTGGCACGTGTGCGGCGCTCTGCTCATCGGTCTGCCCGTCGTTTCGGTCGCGTCGAGCTCGACGTGCCACGTCTGGCGTAGCGGGCTCGACAGTGCTTTTTTCTGTTGCATTTTTTTCGTGGCGATCGTTCATTTTTGCAATTTCACGCAATTGAATTGCTGGATGAAATCTGGGTTGGCGACCCTGTCCGGCGTGGCGTTGCTGCTCGTACTGTGCGTAGACGTTTGTCGAGACGTACCGTATGTTGACGGCGCCATTAACGACACGGGCGCTTTTCCGCTCACGTGGAATGCGACGGAAAACTTGACCGAAGCGATCGTTGCAGAAAGCGGCGACGAGCAAACGAGCAGGGACGGCGAAGCGACTTTGGCCGTACTCGTCCTCCTTTTGCTCGTTTGGTACGTGAACCGCGAGTGCGAGATCGGCTACAGAATCAGTTTCCACGGCAATTTGCTGGCCGAGCGCGACCAACAGACGATCCAGTTGGAGAAAGACCAAGCCGACTGGCTTCTGCACAACATCATTCCCAGACACGTGGCCGAGTACATCAAAACGACGTCGAAATATTCGGAGAATCACGAGAACGTGGGTGTGTTGTTCGCGAGCATCATCAACTTCAACGAGCTCTATGACGAGTCGTATCTGGGCGGATGCGAGTTCCTTCGCGTGCTCAACGAGGTCATCGGCGACTTCGACGAACTCCTGCATCGGCCCGAGTTCAAGAACGTGGAGAAGATAAAAACGATCGGCACCACTTTCATGGCCGCATCGGGACTCAACCCAAAGATCCGCCAACAGAACGTGCACCCGCACCAACACCTATTCGAACTCATGGACTTTGCACTCGCCCTTCAGAGGGTCATCGACGCTTTCAACAGGGATCTCTTCGAATTCGGTTTTGTCATACGCATAGGCTACAACATCGGCGACGTGACCGCAGGAGTCATAGGCACGACCAAACTCTTTTACGACATTTGGGGCGACGGAGTAAACATAGCAAGCCGCATGGACTCGACCGGCGTGCCCGGTCGCATTCAGATGCCTAAGAAATGCCTGTCGGTGCTGGAGGAAGCGTTCGAATTCGAGCATCGCGGTACCATTTACGTCAAGGGCAAGGACAACATGGACGTTTACCTGCTGGTCAGGAAGAAGGACGAAGTCGATTATCGAAGACCGCGGGAACCGGATGCGAGCATCACGATATCGCCACCTGCAAATTAACATTTGGAGTTAAAAGAAAAAAAAAACACTTAAACTTTGTATCGTAACTAATCAAGAAACGATGTGACATTCCTTTATATTTATTTTTCAAATGTTTTTATTTTTTCTTTCCGATTTTTTTATTTATGTATTTTTATTATTATTATTATTATTATTATTATTTGTTGATGCAAAATGAATTTTTCCAAACTGGTTAAAATGTGCACTGCCTTTTCACATCAAAAACTGTGATGTTAAGCAAATGTCTGTTTTTAAACTCGAGTCAAAAGTACTTAAACAGAATTTGAATGCTAAAAGTGTGCCTAATTCGATTACGATGAGTTTTGATTGAAATTTGAATTCCTTACGAAAAATTCGATAGCTTTAATTAATTAATTTATCGACTCTGTATTTTCGTGTAGATCTAGTCCCGTTTATTTTTATGCATAAAATTTTACAAATTTATTTTGAAAAGTATTTTTTTTTCTAGTTAAAAGATTTTAATTTATTGTGACTCGATTTCATCCCTTTATTTTTGCTACGTTTATTTTTTCTCCTTCTCTTTTTAGCACAAAAAGGAGCCTTAATTCATAATGGTAATTACTATTGTAATTTACACAACTTTTTATCGTCAAAAAAATGTCGGTACCAATTTTATAGTATTAACTGTCGAATGTACGTTTTGCGTAAGTACAGTGAATGTTGATAAATGTTTTGTGATTTATATTTTTTTTTCAGTTTAAATTCAACTGAAAATTTCGTGTTACCGTAATTTGTAAATATGAATACTCTTTTATTTGATAGTAAAGAAAAATAAAAATTCTGATGAAATGATGGATGTTAGAAAAGTGTGTTAAATTTGTAGATGCTATGAATTTCTATTTGCAGGTCACGAATTTAATTGGAGCGCATGTTTTTAATCGATTTTCTTATGTTGTTGTTGTGCTCGGTTGCACTACGCCTTTATGTTTTACAAATTGTCAAAGGTTGAGAACCGATTTGCATGTGTAAAATATTCAATTTGATTGTAAACATTGAGAATTCGAGACTGCAATCGATATAAAACGATGTTTGTTGGTGTGTCTGAGCTAAAATTATGAATGAATTTGAAGGTGTTTGACCCTTGACTTTGGACTTGAATTTGCAATTCGATTGTATGTATCGACTCGAATTGAAAACGATGGCAGGACGAATGTTTCTTTAGATTTTATTTATCCTTGTTTGTTTCGTTATATATTTTAAGTCTCAATCCGTTCGCAACGGGATGAGGATGGCTAAAGAGATGGAGTGTTTTGACTGTTATTTAATGTTAGGCCTAAAGTAGGTTTGTGTGATTCGAAGCTGTAGGTCGATCGGTGGGGGTTTGGATGATTTTATATAGGCTTTGGTACGATTTGTTTTGTCGGGGTATTGTAGGCATTCGTATAAAACGGAACGAAAAGGAATAATTTTCTTTGGATAAATCGTAGTATTGGTTGGGTATTTAATCGTTTTCATCATTCAGACGCCACGAATCTCGTTTTCCGGAGAAAATTCTCTAATAGCATTGACAGTAGTGGAGTGATGATACGACCAATGGCATTATGGGATGAAAGTCACGTGGATTCTTCAGACCAATGACCGAGGCGCTGTCCGCACAGAACGGCGGCCGTCGGCAGTCTTCTCTGCCGAGTGTAGAAAAACTTTTCATCAACAGCCGCCATTTTGGCTGAATTCGACTCCGAAATTTTCAATCTTTCTACGTGGGATTTGAGGTCGAATCTGGCTTTGGAGGGGCACATTCGACTCGGACACGTAGAAAATAGCCACCTGAAGAGATTTGGCGTGGTTTAGGACTGTCGGACGAGCCACAAGCCGACCACGGCAGGTTAATGGTTCGGGGAATATTGTTTTGTGCTTTCAAATTACGGTGTGTGTTTTGGATGGTGTTGTGACGCTCCCGAAAATGCCGTAGCTTAGGCCATCGCGAATTCAGTATGTGCCTTGACTATGAAATCAAGCTTTTAACTCTAATATATACGGATTATGCGGTAGATTTGTTGTCATTTGTGATCAACAAGTTACGGTTCGTCGTCGTGAGGACTCAACCCTGGTAAGGGGCCTCACTCTCCCAACATGGCCGACAACCTGGTGGACGGGCCCCCGAGTAAACGGGCCAAGCTCGCGTCGCCTAGTGTTACGCCGAACGATAATTCAGGTAAGATTTGCCCTCCAATATACAAAATACGAGCGCCCATCTCTTTTCTACTATTTCGAACGGCGCCAAATCAAGCCTAAATTCGCCCCGCACCCATCGTGTTTATTGCCAGAATCTCAGTTTCGTGTCATGAGCCCCATCTCCCGACCGACCATTTCAGAACGCATAGGCCTACCCGATTAGGCTTAACTATCGTCTTTTCACAACCTTTATTCACCTTCCGATTTTAACGGCCACCTATTTTCTTCCTTTTCTATGCATTCGCTTCGTTCTAACGTGGCAGAACGACCGTTTGCTTACTTAAAAAACTCCATCGAATTCAAATCCTTCGCTTAACCTTGTTCATGCCTCCTCGTGTTTACATCGCAAAAATGTGTCAAATTCTCCTCCGAATCTCTCTTTTATTTATTATTTTACTCTTGTTTAAGTGCATATTAAATGCAAACGACCATATAAACACTACGTCGCCGAGTACAATTTTCAAGCATTTCCTAGCTTCGTCTCCATCGTGAAAATGGATTCGGTGCACAAACCGCTAATCATTTTTTCCAGACAAAATTTTCAAACGAAATTTTCTCTCTTTTTCTTCGATTTTTCTCTTCTTTTTTTTTTCTTTTTTTTTTGGCGACCAAATATTTTCCATATAATTATACGTACGTTTAAACTCCTTTCTATTTTTCTATTTCGCAGATATATTTGCAAATTTGTCTTGGGATATTGAATCCTTAGCCGAATTACCGGACGAATTAATACCTCATGTTAGTGATCCACCAAGATCGTCTCAACTGGGCAATGCCAGCGGCGTTTCGGTGGCTTCGAGTATGCAGAATGGCGCTGTGGATTCGAGCTCGCAACCGGACAACGGCAACCCATCGCAACAGCAGCAGAGACAACCTCAGTTGTCACAATTGTTGCAAAACAAGCAACCGACTCATAACATGCTAAATACCACAACGGCCAGTCCGCAGTCGAATCACGGGCAAACGAGTAGTGCGACGCCGAGTCCGAACGTTACTTTTGCCAATATGAACAATGTGAAAAGTCCTCATAACAGTAATTTACAATCGCCGCCAAACGTGACTGTGAAAGGCGCTGCCACGTCTCACAGTATTTCCAGTGAAACGATGAACAGCATTATAAGTGGCAATTTACCCAGTAGTTTAACGAACGCTGTCAGTCCTGGCGTCGCTGGCAACATCGGCTTGCCCATTGCCAGCAAGCCGAGTTTGGTCGGCGCTGCGAATTCAGCTAATAACATGCAACAATTGACTCAAGCCAACTCGGCTCATCCTGGCCAGCCAGGCCAACAAATGCCTGCTCAGTTAATGAATGGGCCTCATCTAGGTATGAGTGGCGCCGGTGGTCCGGCTGCCATGCAGCGTGCAGCCGTACCCACTACCGTTCCCATCAATGCTAACGGTAACTTGCTGGCCGGTGCAATGTCGACGCAATCCGGCTCGCCGCACCAAACTGTTGGCCATTCGGCCATCAATTCTGCTCAAGCTGGACTAAGAATGCAGGTAAACTCGATCGTTCGGCAGCAGCCTGCCACAAAATTTAATACAACGTTTTTCCTCATTAATTCGTTGAATTCTTTTCTTTTTCAGGGACCTGCTACAACTAATTTACAACTAAGTCAGTTACAGCAGACTGGCAGTGCGGGAAGTCCGTATCATAATTTTAATTCGCCGTCGTCCGTCGGGCTGTCTATGTCGACTTCGACGGTCACCATGCAATCCTCCATCACATCCATGACTGGATCGGTGCAGCGACCACCAGTCAATGCCATGGGAATGCCAACGAGGTTTCCGACGGCTGTCGATTCGACCATAACAACGGTTCGAATGCATTTAATCGCTCGTTTGTATTCATTTTTTAAAATCTTTGTTTTCGTTTGCAGACTGCAACTCCGCAGCCGACACCGCCAGCGGGAATTCCTCCGGCAACACCGGCAGCGCCCGTTGCCGGCTCGACGCCCACGGCAGATCCTGAAAAACGAAAGCTTATTCAGCAACAGCTAGTTCTTCTCTTGCACGCGCATAAATGTCAGCGTCGAGAAAGTCAACCGAACGGAGAAATCCGACAGTGTTCGCTGCCGCACTGTCGAACGATGAAGAATGTTCTCAATCACATGACCACTTGCCAAGCAGGCAAAACGTGTCCAGTTCCACATTGTGCTTCGTCTAGGCAAATCATTTCTCATTGGAAAAACTGTGTTCGCAATGATTGTCCCGTATGTCTACCTTTAAAGCAGGCTAGCGAGAAAAGGAACCAACAAGCTGGTACGTAACTCGGAGGGCGAAAGGTGCTCGATAAGTTTTATTCAAATTGTTTTCGATCTTTCCAGCTGCAACACATCAGGCACCGACCAATCAGGCTGGTCCTGCACAAATCGACATGAAGAGGGCTTACGATGCGTTAGGACTTCCATTCATTAGCAATAACATAAATCAACACATGCACATGCGGCCTATGCCTGGGCCTCCATGTAAGAATTAATTGCTCGTTTTAGTGTGCATTTTTTGATTTTTAAAATTTTTATTTTTCACTTAAAGCGAATGAAATTCAAGTTCAACGCCAGTCGAGTCCTAACCAAGGTTTAGTTAATAGTCCTCAACCCCCTGGTTCGCTGCAGACGCGGAATCAACCAGCCTATGTGAATGCCATCGAAGGGGGCCAAGGAAACCAAGTCAACAGAGGAGCACTCGTTGCTGTGACCAATCAGCAATCTTCCAGCGTGACCATTGCCCAGTTGTCTCAACAAGCGACGGGTACCAAAGATTGGCACCAACACGTCACTCCTGATCTCAGAAATCATCTCGTTCACAAGCTGTTAGTACTTTTGCACTTATGCCGTGTTTTTCAAGAGTAATCTAACTTTGACTCGGTTCGTCTTTCCTCTTAGGGTTCAGGCAATTTTCCCGACTCCAGACCCAGCTGCACTGTTGGACAAACGAATGCATAATCTAGTCGCTTATGCGCGAAAAGTGGAATTGGATATGTACGAAATGGCCAACTGTAGGTCTGAGTATTATCATTTACTGGCGGAAAAGATCTATAAAATTCAAAAGGAGTTGGAGGAGAAACGACAAAAGCGCAAAGAGCAACAACAAGGCGGACCTGGCAGTGTGTGCAATAATAGCCAACCATTGAATAGCCCACGATCCGCGACGCCAAGTAAGTTTCAATAAAGATATGAAAGATAAATGTTCGGTTTTGTTTTCTAGTATCACTAAACTTTTTAAATTTTCAGTCGTTAAATTGTTGTCGTTATTAGATTTACCAGGTGGCCCAACCGGGCAAAGCCCAATGCCCAATGTCTCAGCTCAGCCTCGGATGGCCACGACCGGTCATCCGATGGCGACGGGTCGGGATGTATTTTCAGTGCCTCCACCAAATCAGATTGTTCCTGGTGCAGCACAATCGCCAATCAACTCGGCGCATGCCTCGACGGCGCCTCAAGGCTCGCTGCCCAATCTAGGCGTTCCTTTCGGCAACGTGGGCATCAACAATCAACAGGGATTGAATTCGAATTTTCCAATGGTAATTTTACTCATTTTCATTCGTTTATATCAATGACAAACTACTTCTTTTTTTACCTTACAGATGATGCCTTCGCAGTCTCCAAGCGCTATTGCAAGTCAGTTTAATCCTAACATTTCACAATCGCAACAGTTCCAAGAGGCAAAGAACCGACAAATTCAAGTTCGTTTTAATTAGTCTATTGATCGGCTGTAATTGTATACTGATGCGTTTTTTCTTTTTTTGCTTATAGTTAGCTCAGGCTCAGTTTACGCAAGGATCAACGCCAGTTACTTCTATTCGGTCGGCAGATGCACATCCTAATCAGGTATTGCTTTGATTTTGTTTTAAGCTGAAAAAAAGATCTCAAATTTCGTTGTTTGTTTTTAGGGTCAGCTACTTCCATCCCAACAAATGCCTACACTAGGACCTCAAACTCAGGTGTCACAATCACAACTGACTCAGCAACAACAACAGCAGCAGCAGCAGCAGCAGCAACAACAACAACAACAGTCTGCCGCGCCTCAGATGAATCAGTCGAGCACGCAGCCTCTCGCGACTGCCACGCAACAAAATGTACTGTCGCAGTCTCAACTGCAACAGACAACGGCGCTACAACATCCTCCGTCGGTCGGCACGCCACAGGCGCAGCGACCTCCATCAGCACAGCCGACGATGATGGATGTCAACAGCCAGGACATGAAACCTCAAATTTCGTTGTCGCAACCGCAGTCGGTGCAGTCGCAAGCAACGCCCCAAGCGCAGACACCGACTTCGCTTTCGCAATCGCAACAAATCGTTAGTTCGCAAACCCCGACGCCTACGCGAACGCCGACACCGAATAGTCAAATGAACGATGTGAAACCAGATATTAAAACGGAGATGAAAATAGAAATCAAACAAGAGCCGCCCGACTTGCAAACGCCGGCATCGACATCCGTTTCCACTCCGGCTGTGAAAGGTTGGCGAAACTTTCGATTGAAATTTGGCATTATATAACAAATTTCAATCGATAAATTTTAATTTTAAAATTTTTTATTTTTAGAAGAACCTGTGTCGGTGAAAGATGATCCTTCCACTCCGATGTCGACTGCAAGCACGGGAGACATACTTCCGCCTTCTGTCGACATGAAACCGGCTCCAACTGATGTTCCTCAACAGTCTGTTAAGCCGAAAGGGCCGAAGAAAGGTTTGAAGGGAACAAAAGAATAAAAATAAAAACAAGTGTTTAATTTTTCTCAAATTCTTTAATTTTAGTTTTTAAACCGGACGAATTACGTCAAGCTTTAATGCCGACTTTGGAGAAACTGTATCGTCAAGATCCTGAATCTTTACCATTCCGACAGCCAGTCGATCCTGCAGCTCTTCAAATACCTGTAAGACATGTGTTTTCATGTTATAAATTAGTTATCAGTTGTTTAATCGACTTAAAGGCGGGTTGCGACAACTCCAGTTAAACTAACTTCAGTTTAGCTTAAACTCTAGTTAGCGTTGATTTGTTTTGGTGCAGCCTGTCTTCGGTCTGATCGTCACGTTCAGTATTTTCTTCTTCTCGTATATGTGTGTTTTGTCATCTTATTACTTGAAATTCCGCTTGCAAAATGTTTAAAAACCTTATAACAGTTAAAATTCATTGAGCACTTTAAAATTTTGATTTTTAGGGCTTTGCTCAGAAGAAATACGGCGAGGTAATGTAACTTTTTTGCCCCATTTCATTTAAAAAGAACTGCAGCATGCGCGAGGGAAGTAAATTTCAATTTCATTACCTCGCCTGGTTCTTCTGGGAAAATTAGTGAAAAGAATTGCATTTTGATTTCTTGTTTTTGCTTGATTGTAGTGTTACTTTTGGAAAGTGTTTTGTGGCAATTTTGTGCTCGTCTTGAATTTCTTACATTAACTTTTCAATCGTTTCTAATGAAGTAATTAAATGAGTTTAAATTTCTATTTTTATTTTAAAAATCAGGATTACTTTGATATTATCAAGAAACCTATGGACTTATCCACAATCAAACGCAAGCTAGACACAGGACAATATCAGGACCCTTGGCAGTACGTCGAGGACGTGTGGCTTATGTTTGACAACGCGTGGTTATATAATCGAAAAACGTCTCGTGTATACCGTTATTGTACAAAGGTAGTTGCGAATAAGAGTGAAAAATCGCTTTTTCTTGTTTTTAATTCTTATTCTTTCTTTTCCAGCTTGCTGAAGTGTTCGAACAAGAGATAGATCCAGTTATGCAATCATTAGGTTATTGCTGCGGACGGAAATATGTGTTTAATCCTCAGGTTTTGTGTTGTTATGGAAAACAGCTATGCACGATCCCAAGAGATGCCAAATACTGGAGTTATCAGAACAGGTGCGTATTGTTGCGTGAATTATATGCGAGCGTGTGTATTTGAACCTCCAGAAATTGCATTCAATTTTTTGGGGCTCAAATTTACGAGTCATTGTGCACTATTTTGAACTGCAAGTGTTTTGTGGGTTTTATTTATTTTTACTTTTTACCGTCATTTATTTATTTGTTTATTGTTTAGTTACATGTTACATGTTTAATATTAGCATGCTTTTGCTTGCATTTCGCACATGACCAATTAATTTTCTGTTGTTTATTAATCAATGGCAATGTTTGAAACGTTTTCTAATGAAATGCTTTCTGTGTGCTTTTTCTCTACTCTGCCTTTCTTCATTGCGTGCCACTTGACTCTCGTCTTGTTATTTGCCTTGTTTTTGCTTTTGTTTTCCACGACTATTCTTCGTACACTTGTCTTTGTCTGTTTGTCTGTGTGTGGTCCCCCTTGTTTTTTTTATCTTTACATCGAAAATCCCGACGCACGTGTGCCCAATCTTGTGACGAAATAGCTTAAGGGCGTATGGCCTTCTCTCTGACAGATACACCTACTGTCAGAAGTGTTTTGCTGATATTCCTGGAGACACCGTCACGTTAGGCGACGACCCATCGCAACCACAAACGTAAGTGAAATGATATTCTTTTGTTACACATATAGAAAAAGATTTACTTAATCTTGTGCAAATATTAAACAAAATTTCCATTCTAGTACGATAAGAAAAGACCAGTTCATCGAAATGAAGAATGATGCTTTGGATCTGGAACCGTAAGTTAAAAATCGCTTTTATGTTTTTTAATTTTATTAATAAAATTGAAATTTTTAAGGTTTATCGAATGTATCGACTGTGGGCGTAAGTTGCATCAGATTTGTGTACTCCACATGGATAACATATGGCCAACCGGGTAAATTTGATATTTGTCTTTCCTTTACATGTTTGCAATGCTTGATTCGTTGTCTTTTATGTACAGGTTTGTTTGCGACAATTGCTTCAAAGCCAAAGGACAGAAAAGAAAAGATAATAAGTTCACGGCTAAAAGTAACAATTTCTGTTTTCCTATTTTAACATTTTTTCTAATAACTGTTTATTTAATCAGGGTTGCCAATATCAAAACTTGGTACATATATCGAAGCTCGGGTGAACAGTTACTTGAAGAAGAAAGACACTGGTGCTGGTGAAATCACCATTCGAGTTGTTTCCAGCTCTGATAAAATTGTGGAGGTCAAACCGGGGATGAAGAATAGGTAAATAATTTAAGGTTTGAATTTTGGAATTTAATAAAAATCGTTTGTTAATTTCAGGTTTGTCGACAATGGTGAACTACCGTACCAATTTCCCTACCGGGCTAAGGCATTATTTGCATTCGAAGATATCGATGGAACTGATGTGTGCTTTTTTGGCATGCACGTGCAAGAATACGGATCCGATTGTCCGCAACCAAATACGAGGCATTTTTAAAAAATAATTACAGGGTGGCTCAGAACTCATTTGGCCGATATTAAGTTTCGGTCAACTGACTTTTGGGCTATCACGTACGACGAAGAAAATTGTATGTGACACATGTTTTTTTTTTCTAGGCGAGTTTATATTGCCTACTTAGACTCTGTCCACTTTTTTCGTCCAAAGCAATATCGAACTGCAGTTTATCATGAGATTCTATTAGGATATTTGGATTATGTAAAGCAATTAGGGTAAATGACAATGAAATCACTCGTTTTCACAGCATTAACGGTGAATTTAAGCAGGTATAACATGGCACACATTTGGGCATGTCCTCCGAGCGAAGGAGACGATTACATTTTTCACTGCCACCCACCAGAACAGAAAATTCCAAAACCAAAACGACTGCAAGAGTGGTATCGAAAGATGCTAGACAAGGGAATTATAGAACGGATAGTGTTGGATTACAAGGTAAATTTTTTTAAATTTATTATTATCGAAGCACTTTTATAACTGTATAAAACATTACAGGATATACTAAAACAAGCAGTCGAAGATAATGTCAGCAGCGCAGCCGAATTGCCATATTTCGAAGGTGACTTTTGGCCGAACGTGCTCGAGGAAAGCATTAAAGAATTGGATCAAGAAGAAGAGGAGAAAAGAAAATTGGCCGAAGCGAATGCGGCTGCAGCAGCTGCAGCGGCTGCTGCTGCTGCAGGCGCTGCTGGAGGTAGCACGGAAGGCGATGAAGGACCAGACGTTAATGTAAATGTAAAAATTTTGGTTTTAATTTGTCGGAAGATCGATCGGTAATAACGTCTGATTGACATCTCAGGTTTTGCAAGGAAAAAAGAAAGGACAGAAAAAAGCGAAAAAATCGAATAAAAATAAAAGCAATCAGCGGAAAAATAATAAGAAATCAAATGCACCGACTGGGGGAAATGATCTGTCTGATAAAATATACTCTACAATGGAAAAACACAAAGAGGTGAGGTTTTTGATTCGATTTCGTCCTCTGTTGTAATAATTGTACGAAAAAATTTTTTTTTAATTTTTTTGAACAGGTCTTTTTTGTAATTCGGTTACACTCTGCTCAAACAGCAGCCAATCTGCCTTCAATCCAAGATCCCGATCCGCAGATTGCATGCGATCTCATGGATGGCCGTGATGCTTTTCTTACCATGGCAAGAGACAAGCATTATGAATTTTCATCATTGCGAAGAACCAAGTTCTCCACTATGGCAATGTTATACGAGTTACATAACCAAGGTCAAGATCGGTTTGTTTACACGTGCAACAATTGCAAGACTCATGTGGAAACTCGCTACCACTGCACAGTTTGCGATGTATGTGATTTGTATTTTAAACTTGTCGATTGCGCTTACACCTAACTTTTACTTTCGTTTCAGGACTTTGATCTTTGTGTCACCTGTTACGAAAAAGATGGTCATCCACATAAAATGGATAGATTGGGCTTCGATTTAGACGACGGTTCTTCATCTAATGACCAAAAACAAGCTAATCCTCAGGAATCGCGTCGTTTGTCTATTCAGCGTTGCATACAGTCGCTGGTGCATGCGTGCCAATGTCGCGATGCCAATTGTCGACTGCCAAGTTGTCAGAAAATGAAGCGCGTTGTAGGGCACACCAAGAGCTGCAAACGAAAGACGAATGGAGGCTGCCCTATCTGCAAACAACTCATTGCGCTCTGCTGTTATCATGCAAAACACTGCCAAGTACGATTTGTTTTTTTTTCGCTTTTCGTGTCCGACATTCTACAACATTTTACACACGTGTTGCGTAAAGAGTTGTAAATGTCTGTGCTTTATTCGTTTCTCCGATATCCTACAACACTTTGCGCACTTCCTGCGTACAGTGTTGGCAGTGTCGGGAAGATAAATACTTCTCGTATCTCGCATTTGACAACATTTTACGCAGCTTTCTGCGTACAGTGGTGTACGTGTGGGAAATTAAAACTTTTAATGCGTATCTTTCATTTTCGTTACATTTTACCCAGGTTCAAGCGTTTCAGCATCGGGGAAAGTAAATTGTTTATGCGCATCCGACATTTGACATCATTTTACGTAATCACGCGTAAGGTGTTGTAATTGTCGGGAAATTAACGACATTATTTTGGTTTCAAACGGCCTGTGACTATCACTTGCCGACGAACTTAAATGTGACACGATCATTTACTGTTTATTTATTATTTTTTAGCTTTTAACTTTTTTTTTTAAACAAATACTTGTTGATTTTAGGAAACCAAATGTCCCGTGCCTTTCTGCCTGAACATCAAACACAAGCTCCGCCAACAACAGCTGCAAGCGAGATTGCAACAAGCGCAAATGCTGAAGCGTCGTGTCGCTAGCATGACGACCATGAGCCGGCAAGTTCCTGCACAACCGATCGCGGCTTCGCAACCGAGTCAGCAGTCTCCCAACCAGCATCCGGCACTGCAGAGCCCGCAGCAAGGCATAGGCATGAAACCAGCAACGGCAGGACCACCGGCCGGTGCCCTACAAGCTGTGCAGCACGTGCAGGCAGCCGCCGCTCGTCAGCAGGCGCCGCATTTGGGCGCAGTGAATTTCGGCAAGGGCAATCAGGCCGTGAACAACGGCACGCCGGGCGTGATGCAGCCACCGCCGCGGCATCCCGCCTTGCAGAAACCCATGAATCAAATGCAGTCGGGAGGTCGCATGCTGCCTCAGATGGGACAGTGGGACAACCGATACCCCCTACAGACACCCATGCAGCAGCAGCAAGCACAAGCACAGCAGCAGGTGCCGCCGCAACAACAGCAACAGCAGTTGTTGAGGTCCCCCGTACCAGGTTCTATGATGGGTGCTATGAATCAGCCAAATCCAGGAATGGGTCCTCCCACACAACCAGGGTTGCAGCGTCCTGGGCAGGTGCCACAAGCGTTACAACAACTACTACAGACACTCAAGTCGCCAACGTCGCATGCACAACAGCAGCAAGTGCTGAACATTCTTAAGTCGAATCCCCAACTGATGGCGGCTTTCCTCAAGCAACGCTCGGTGCATCAGCAGCAGCAGCAACAACAACAGCAGCAACAGCAGCAGCCGCAGCAGATGATGCAACAGCAATCGATGCAGGCTGGGCTGCAGGCCGGTCAGGGTCCACTGGGCCCAGCGAACATGCAGGGCGGCTTGCCAATGGCGATGCAGACGAGCTTGCAAGGCGGCATGAGCCAGGGCTTGCAGAACAGCATGCAGATGGCGACGGGCACGTTACAGCAAGGAATGGGCGCACTGAAACCTGGGCAGCCGCAATTGAGTGCCCAACAGCAGCAGCAGCAGCAGACGCAACAACAGCAGCAGCAACAGTGGTTCAAACAACACCAGTACCTGACCATGCGACAGCAGCAGCAACAACAGCAGCTGCAGCAACAACAGCAGCAGCAGCAGCAGGTACAACAACAGCAGCAGCAGCAGCAACAGGTTCCTCAACAAAGCGGACAGTTTCAGCAACCTCAGGCACCGATGTATGGACAACGGCCGCGGCAACCGCACTTCCCGCCTCACCAAAACTTTCAAGGGGACGCGAGTGCGGGAAACCTTGCGCAGTTTCAGCAGTTTCAGCAGCAACAGCAACAACAACAGCTGCAACTGCAGCAACAGCAGCAGCAGCTCAAACAACAAATGGCGTCGCCCAATCATCCACCGATGAGTCCCCAACAGCAGGGAATGATGGGACATCCGCAAGCCCCGCCGCCAGTGCTGTCGCCTTCGCCGCAGCAACTGATGCAACAGGTTCGGTCGCCGCCATCAGGCGCCAACACGTCGTTGCCACAGACGGTGCGGTCGCCTCAACCTATCCTATCTCCTCGCAATCAGCCAACCTCGCAGGGACAAGCGATTCCGTCGCCGCGTAACCAGCAGCCCGCTCGCTCGCCCCATCATCCTGCTCAAACGCACTCTCCTCATCCGAGTCAGACGATGCTGGCCAATGCCGATCAGAATCAGCTCGGCACGAACAGCGAGCTGATGCTTCCAATGATGGCCGGGGCGCCCACCAGCGCTAATATGGCGCCGCTTCAGAGTCCGGCCAATCAAGAACTAGGTTTGTCGCGAGACGAATCGGACTCGTTATCTCAACAAAATTTGTCTTACATTGATACGTTTAGTGATTGTGACGACGTGACCAAGAGGCAGATTTAGTAGAATAATAACTTAATATTATTATTATTATTATTATGATAAGAAAATAAAAATAAATAAATAATAAAACAAAAAAAATCCCAAAATGGAAAATAGAAAGAAATGAAAACTCTAGTGGCAATCGTTGCGCTGAACTTGATGAGATTTGTCCTTTATATTGTATTTTGTCTGTGGTTTTGATGAGAACAAAGAGCAAATATGTTTTCTTAATAATTTTATTTTGTATTTTGACCAAATTGCTTTCTTCTTCTTCGAATTCTTCTTCCCGTTGCCCCCGTGTCCCACTTTGGAAAAGAAAAAGTGAAAAAAAAAACAAAAAAACAAAACATGTTTTTAACAAAAAAAATTGAAATAAGTGAATCCCCTCTCCAAGATGAACTCTATTGTCTCAAAATAATGGGAGATTGTTGATGTGTATAAAAATGGAAATAAGAAAATTTTCTAGAATCAGTATGTATACCTGTAACTGCTATGAATAATAATTAATAACAATAATAACGATAGTTATCATCATTTTTGTATAGTTGATAAAACAATATTTGACACTTTTAGGCTAATGGTGCATCATCAGTCTTATAGAAGAAATAATTTTACTCTTGTTTTTTCCCCCTCCCCCCGAATTTTTATCATGTAGTGTTGAAAAGCTAGAAGTGCTTGGTAGCTTCAACTTTTGTTTATCCTATTATTTGATTTCTTTTTTTAATTTCATTTTTATTTCGTTTTCAAATTTCCTCTGTTTAGATAAACGATGGAAGAGACTGGTAAGACGATTGGTGCAAACAAAAACAAAAATAGCTTTTTGTCTGTTTTTATTTTTTGTTGAGAAAAATGCACATGAACGGGGTTGATTTGTTTTTTTTTTATAAAATAATAAAAATGTGCACTTTTTCCTGAATTTCTTTTTATTGATTTGACGGGGGTTCGAATGTTTGATGAACTCGTATTGTTTTCTTTGTTTATGTAGGCTAAATTTTTCATGAATTTTTTTTTGTTGTCACGTATTGAATGTTGTGTTCGTGTTTTTATAAGTTTAGTGATATTTGGTTATTACTTGATGCGCTATTTTAATTCAGATTGCAGGTGAAATGAGATTTATCTGTATGGAGAGGAAGATTTTCTAAATTTTGAATTCTCTTCGATGTAGATTGAAATCCTGAGAAATAGTCTCTACATTTTTATTTGTCTCCCTGTTGTACAGTTGATAAAAATGTACATTGAAAAAAAATAGGAAAAAAAACCGTGGGCTGAATTTCTCATCAGCAATCATTTTGTAAATAACTGATTTCAAATCATGCCTTTTTGTGAAAGAAAAAGAAACGGTGAGAAGTTATTTAATGTGTATGTATTTTCATGCAGGGGTGTCTTGTTTTCTACATACTTTTTTTAATGCCGAAATACCCAAATTATTTATTTAACACGCTGAAATTCTATGTACATAATTTGGATTTATTTCTAAGTGCAAATTTCTAAGTTTAGCAAATGCCTATTTTTTTCCTTGCATGTAGTGGCCCTCGATGTAAAAATTTTGTTCCTAATTTTTTTTTAAATACTTTTTTTTATATTTCTCATTGTAAATGTAAACAGTTTGATTGATTATTAAAGGACTACTGACACCCCTGACATGATTTTTTTTTTATTTTCTTTTTAAGTTGATATTTCAAATGAAACGAATGATAAATCTGAGATGAGATTGCCTTGAATTATAAAGAGCTTAAAGTGCTTTAAATGTCGATGATTGTTATTGAAAAACCAAAGGATTTAATATTTATTACGCAGTTTTAGTGATATCGAGTTTAATTTTTGTTACAATTAAATTATTGCGATTTTAGCAATGATGAATGGGGGCAGCCATGTTTCTATGTTAATATGTGACGTCATTTCTAGAAGTTTCTTCCTCGATAGCGCGAATGAAAATAGAAAACAACGATTTCAAGATTAAATTTTGATTTATTTCTATAGGTGAATCAGTAAAATATCCAGCCTTCAAATTTTCAAGATGAACATGTTTGGTTTTCAAAAATCAACATTAATGTAAACTTACAGAACAAAATACACTAACTTACATGTATTTAACTGTTGCTCGTTAAGTTCGTTTTTACATTGATTCATTTCTTGAGTTTATCTAGTCTCAGTGTATACGTTAAAGAAAAACTGATTCTGAAATATTTTCTTCCATACAAATTTACATATAAAAGGATATACGACAGCTATTAAAATTACTATGAGGCATTTAACAATCGGTAATTTTAAATGCTTATAATTTTACAAAGATACTAAATTAAAAGGACGAATAAAACAAAATTAATATCAAGTATCTCGGTTCTGTTAAGAATTGACGAACAATTCGAGTTGTCGTCGGTACCAATCTGGAACATCCATTTCTTCGCTGTTCATCCTTAACCCGTACCCGTAATTTATAGTTAATTCCGATCCTTTAGCCACAGCTTGATTTGTGCGCACAGCGACCGTATTTCCAAATCGCGGATGGTTAAATCTGAAACAGATGTTCATCTGCTCGTTAAAATTTAAATCTCTCTTTTTACCATGCATTGTTCAGTCCCAAATTACAGTTCGGTAACGCAATTTGGCTGAAAACTATGATTTAGCTTGTGGCCTAACGATGCGCAATATTCACTCGTGTCCACCAACTCTTTAGGAACGTCTAAAACTTCCGTATTATTCACTATCATAGTGTAACCATTTTCGTCCCAGCTTCTTGCATCGACCTTCGAAATAAAACGTAATTTTTGTTCCAAAGAAAATGCGTAAAAATTCGAAATTTACTTCATCGTTTCCGAGTCGAACACCGTTATAAAATGATACGACGACACCTGGGCCGAAATCGAGTTTCGCGAACAAACCTTCACCGGCACCCGTCATTTTCGACTGATTCACATAAACTCTGTGATGTTTGCGTAAATTATTCCATCGTTTATCTCATTAATTAATGTATACCTTTCTTTTTCGTATGGATCGGATAACAGCGGATCGTTCGAAATGCAATCGTGAGTCGAAATATCGTATTTATACTCAGCACCTGATCGAAAAAAAAATATTTGTAAAAACTATACTATTTTTAGTCTGTCAGTCTCACTTGATGGTACAAAATAAAACTCTGGAACATTACGAATTATTTTGGCAACTCTAGCCAATTTAGCACTCATCATTACTCCATCCTCAAAATGACCCACCAAAGCAGACCATCTGTCGGGATAAATATACGCGATGTTCTCTCCACTTAATTTTCCGTTAGGATCCAATTCTCCTACTAAAGCACTTCCATCCTGAAAAAGCAAAAAAAAATGTAAATTAAAAAATATAATTCAATTATTATCAAGTCCCTGATAACCTTGTAATTAAACCACCAAGTGCCAACTTTGAATCCTTTCTTGTAATAACCGGACATAACAATTTGTTTTTCGATGTCTATCTCTTCGACGATAACAGAATCATCCCTCGTTTCGTCTTCGACAATTCGATCGATTGGTTCGGGAGTAGCTTTTTTATCGTTTTGTTCTCTCTCTTCTTTATCTTCTTCTGAAAAACTTGAAAATTTTTCAATTTTTTCATCCTCAATTTCTTCTTCACTCTGAGTGCTGTCGTCGAATGTTTTAATAATTTGCTCGTCGCCGATATCTTCGGGAGTAACGAGCGGTTCATCATTCTGTTCTTCTTCCGAATTTTGCGAGAGAATAAAATTAGAATTTTCTATTTTTTCGTCCTGAACTTTTTCTTCTTCCTTATGGTCTTGCGAAAAGCTAAAATTAAATTTTCCTATCTTTTCATCTTGAACTTCATCTTCACTCTGAGCATCGCCATCGAATATTTTACTAATTTGCTTATCGCTCACATCTTCATCTTCGGATGTTAAGTCATCTTCGTGATACCACCTCCGGCGATATACTTTATCGCAATATGTTCGAATGGGGGGTATGTTTCGCTTCCGATATATGTATATTCCCCCCACCAACTTTCGACTCATTGGTGTTCGAAAGTTGGGTACTTTTCGAAGAAACAACATATCGAATAGGTAGCTGTCCGGTTTCATTTTTCATTAGCTTTATCACCGCATAATCCGTAAGTGCTAAATGTGAGGAAAGTCTAAAACAAATAAATGATTCCAAGGTGCGTATTGCGGCCTGGTTTTCGGCTAAATATAAGTGGCCTTTATTTTCTAAAAATAATGAGTAGCTCATTCATTCGCGATCAAAGCAAGCGCCCACCGCTCTGATCTTTTTAAATGTTCCAGGTGTTTCTTTTCTAAAATTTACCATCAAAGTTGTCAAGTCATTCACTGTGCGCACATATCTACCTTTAACTGAGAAATGATGACAACAACGATTCTGATCAGGAATTTTAGAGCGTTAGAATTTTGCTAAGCGTCGCTCGATGCTGCTTGCGACAGTAGTTTCGAACAAGGCTAAAGCTTCGGTTGAATATAAGGTTTAACCGGACTGCAATTTTTGTGATTGGCTGGAGACATTTATTTATGACGCGCGAGGAGCCAAAACAACCGATCGTTGTTTCTCATATACATGTATTTTGGATCGAACAATATCATCTTATAACTGTTGAAAGATCAAACAACAAAACTTAAAAGCCTGAATACAAATTTAAAATTTTTTAAATTTAATAAAAACTATACTTAATTTCACACATTTGATTTAAAATTTTTATTTTCCTAAATTTTCGAAACAAAATTTTTAATTATTATTTATTGTAATACATTTTTACGAGGTGTTTGTTGTGATTGGCATGAGCACCAATGGATGTCTAGTTGTCAGATCACTGCGCCACCACTGCCTCACATGGTTAAGTTTAAATCTTGGCCGCTAGTGCAGCTTCGTTCTATTTTTACGTCTGAGTATTTTTTTTCTTTATAAATATTTATTACGTACAGCATAACGTATTGCTTTCTGTACTTTCGATATAATATAATCAAATGTCTGCAGTTAAACCGATCGAAGAAATCGATCCATATCGTGAGGCAAAAGAAGGCAAAATCAGAGAGGTCGGTAATCAGGCAGTTTGGTCGTTATCATCGTGTAAAGCAGGTTTAGTATTTAATATTTGATACGTAGAATAAAACTAATTAAAACATTTTTGTTCAAAGGTTTCGGGGTCGAACAACTTCGAGACGACTGCTTGGACACGTATTGGCAATCCGATGGACCACAGCCTCATCTTGTAAATATCCAGTTTCGTAAAAAGACAACCATTCAAAATGTTTGCATATACACAGATTACAAATCAGACGAAAGTTACACTCCTAATAGGTTTATTAAGAAATTACTAAGTTAAATGCTCGTTGTACGACTATATTTTTAATAGGATTTCTGTTCGTACTGGCAGCCATTTCAATGATCTTCAAGAAGTCGAGATTATCGATCTTAACGAACCATCGGGATGGATTGTCATTCCACTTAAAGATTCGCACGAAAGACCAATCAGAACATTTCTAGTACAAATTGCCGTTTTGTCAAACCATCAGAACGGTCGAGATACTCATATAAGACAAATTAAAATTCATTCACCTGTTCAGGATTATGACTTCGTGTGCATTAAGGGGCTATGTTTTACAAGCCCTGAATGCGGTCAATACAGTTGCATTCGATAATGCACTTATTGATGCATCTAAACATCTCTTCGGTTTATGAAAAATAATATTCAGAAAATGTAAAAAAAAAAAATTCAGTGATTGATTGTAAATTCTACATACGTAATTGTGTGCCCTTTTCAAGTAATAAACTTTTTAAAAATTTTTGCTTATATTATGTATTGTAATTTGAATTTCAATTAGTTTTGAATTTGGTCTTTGACGAAACTCCAGTTTATGCAGCTGCATTAAATGTTCTTAAAATATAAAGAATGTTAAACAAAAACATTTATAAACTTAAAAAAGAATCACGTCGCATAATTTCTGGTCTGTGATAAGTTTATATTTGAAAAGATTCATGCCAACTTTTTTTACTTGGGAGGGTTTAAATTTATTGCAATTGCTTTCTATTTTGATTATATTCTACGTGTATTTTGGATGATAAAACGAATCTTTGCAGGTATATTTTTTGTGCAAATAAAAAGTTAATTGACAATTTAAAAAATTATATTTTTATTTAAAAAAAACTCAGAAAACAATTCATTAACCAAATTTGTTTGCATTATTTCGTCATGTCGTATTTATTTCTTAATTTTTATGATCGCAATTTTAATCTGAACCCAAAATCGAATGATGCTCATATGAACATCATGATCAAATCAAGAAAACAGTGTTTACAACATCGAAACTCGAAGCGTTTTATTTTGATATAATGCTCAATTTTGTAACACTAATGATTTGGCGCTGATGGTTGTCGACTGCTATTCATTTCATCATTCCGCGATCAGGCTCAGTTTCTTTACCATTTGATTTACGTCAAATTTTAACAGTATGCTATCAACAATATTTTGTTTTTTTTTTTGTTCGTTCAAAGGTCTCTTGCTTTTTTTGTACATGATGTTTGAATGTAATTATTTCCTTCGAATTCTATTCTACGCGGTGTATTTGCGCATCATAAAAACCCGGCTTCCTTTCTTTGATACTTTCACAACTTACGGTGATTCATCATATATTAAAAAATGTGTGGATAATACCGAAACTAACTGATAATTTGCATTTTCATATAGGTGTGTGTACTACTAACGATCTTGACATGTTATTACACATGAATAACAGCCGATATCTACGATCCATGGATTTTAACCGCATTTGGTTTTGGGTGACATCGGGTAAAATTATGCAACCGACTTATATTTCTAGATTATGATGTAACGCTTGTGATTCTATTTCTCAGGATTATATAAAGAATGTCGTCGGCTTAATGGTAGTATTGTTTTGAGCGCGTCCACTATTCGTTATCGAAAACCAATTACATTTTTACAACCGTATAAAATCGATTTGAAGGTAAGATCAAATGGAAAAACTTTAGAAATGCTGAAATTGCTAAGTTTTATTCATAAAAACCGGTTAAAAAAATTAATAGCTTCGCTGCACAACTCTTGATTGTTTTAATGACAGGTAAGTAATCAAATTTTTTTTAATAATTCCAACCATCTTTTTTATTCGCTCGTAGCGCGCCGGTAATGCATAAAACTAAATTTGTGTAATTTCTAAATTGAATTAGACATTAATTTTCCACAGGAAAATTAGTGGAAAAATTTATTATTTCTAAATCGTTTTCCTTTACACATTAGATACTGTACTGGGACGATCGATCATTGTATGCAGAACAAAGTTTTGTAACTTTACATGATGGATTTGTTCGAGCCATTGCATTGACAAAACAAACCTGTGTGGGACCATCGATGACGGAACTCGTCGAAAAAATATTAGGCGAATCAATAACGAGCCCATTGCCTACGACAGAACTAGTTAAATGGATGGAGACCAACGAACTATCGAGTAAAAAGCTAAGAGCATTGGATAAGGATCAATTTGCTTTGCAACCTTTCAAAGCAGCTGATCGCATCTTTGGAAAAATAAACACTAATCCTTGCGCTTGCTTGAACGATTCGACTTGCTCGTGTTGCGAGAAAGAAATGTTAGACAAACTAGAAAAAGTCGAGTGATATTAATGCAATTATTTAGCTTCTCTATCGATAATATCTTGTCTCGTATTAGTGTGCAACCAAATTTATCTACTGCTTATAGGTAATTGACAAAGCTCGATCAAATAATTTATTCAATTCCAATTTAAAAAACAAGACTTGAAAATGTTGTTTTTATTGTTTTATTTTTATATTTGTTGATGTTTTTTTTAATGTTAAATTTATATTTTTAAAATCTTGCACAATATTTGCAATATTTTATCACCGGACAATAAGATGTTAGTCAGTATTATTTTGAACTTTTATTTTGGAATTCTGTTTTGCATTTTTAAGACAATTTTTTTTTTTCAAAGTAAAATTATTTATTTGTTTTTTAAAATGATTTAATTTATAGTTATTTATTGTATCTGCATTCGAACAAAACTTGTAGCATATCCTTTTATTATATTATTTAAAACGTGCCTTTTTGAATCTCCATTCCATTATTTTATTGTATTAAAATTATAAATGTATACGCAGAGCTTTATAATTCTCTCATTTATTTAAACTTGTTATTTAAATGTTAAAATTGAGAGTATATTTTTAGTGTTATAATTAACAAAGTATAAAGGGGATTTAATAACTTAGAAAACTTCCCTCAAGTCACAACGATCACTTTGATCGGCACTTAACAATTAATATAAAATATTCGCTTTAGTTTTTAATGTTACCAGTGACAATAAACTTGCGTAATACCGGTAATTATTAAACAAAACTGTATGCTCTGAAGTAAAAAAATAATAAGAATTTATTTGAATATGTAAATGTAGTTCGAGTTTACTTGTGAATTACAGCAACATTATATGAAATTAAAGAAGCCTTTCCGTTTCCAGTAATGGTCTTTTATTTGCGTTAACTTATAGGTAAATATAATAATATATTCGAAGTTTTACATTTTATTTGTACATAGCAGTAACATTAACTTAAATTTTTTCTAAAATAACGCACCAATTTCCATTATCGTAATAACTCTTAACAATTTTCGCAGTTGGAATTTCTAAACATAATTTCTCCAACTCCTGTTCCTGAAAAAGATGATAGTATCGATGAACCACATCACAGTTACACTGCGAATTCTTAGTTTTGTTTTTTAAAACCCAAGGCACTAGAATATCAGTATCGTTAAAGTGAGTACGGTTTACATGAACAGGTAAGGGTAATTCGGGTTGTTTAGATGAATTCTGCGCATCACTGATGCTTTGTGTTTGAACATTTTTATCTCTTTGTTGCTTCACGTACGAGGACTTTTTGATGTCCAAATCTTGTTCCATGGCCCAAACGTAAATGAGAATTTTGCCACCGCGCCTAACCGAATCGGTTAAATTGCTTATTGCTGAGATTCTTCTTGCCTATCAATGAAGCAAAACAATTAATATTTTTAAAACAATGTAGTGCGAATTGTTTACTTTTGTGAACAAATGGTGAATAACAGCTATACAAATGCAAGCATCAGCACTGCTTTGTCGTACTGTTAAATTCACAATGTCTGAAGCAAACACTGAATACCCTTTCTTCTGACAAATTTCTAATAATTTTCCACTCTGATCACAACCGAACTGTAAATTAATAAGATATAAGTCTTATCGTGTATTCAACATTGACCAACAAATCTTTATTATAATTACATGAAATAAAAGAGGATTTGTATTAAAATATTTTCCATTGCCACAACCCACGTCTAAAACTATAGAATAAGCCGGTAGAGACTGCAAAAATTCCACAACTCGAGGCCACGGTTTATGGCGAGTTTCGTTAAAATGATTAGCAATAACATCGTAAGTCTGTTTTTTTTTTTAAATAAAAAAAATCAAATTGGCAAATGAAATCGAAATAAGAAATACAAATGTTTACTTGTTGAACGTACTGCCGTTCAATCTCATTCGAGCTTTTATTCGATTCCTCCACGTTTTGTTGACTATCACAATATTTAGAATATTTACATTTACATACTGCCTCTCTTCTAACAGATCGAAATGTGAAAGACGTTCTTGTCTGACGATTGAGAAGCGTCAACCCTCCATTATCCACTTTAATCACATCTGTTTTTCTCGGTACGATACTATCAGTAAAAAAAAAAAAGTTAGAATTTGATATATGCGTAGAAATAATGTTTAGTAATACCTATGCGACCAGCTGTAACGGCTCGGTCCTTTCATAACTAAAACACTGCGTCGTGGTAAATATACAGGAATTTTACAACCATCGGCATGCGTAAAGTTCATAACTATCGAAGAACCCAAACTTAAAGAAATAATTTCGTCATTAAACGACGAATGAGTATCGATATGCGGTGGAATTCCTAAAACACGTGAAAATGTTAAATCTACACTTTAAGAGTTAATTGCATTTAATTTCTTACCTTGACCAGGTTCGTATCTATTAACCGTTAATTGGTCAGGTAGTTGTGAAATCACATTTAGTTGCTTTAACTTAAGTAACAAAGGTTGACAAACGTCAGGAATCTTCTCTTTCAGTGGATTATCTTTATCGACCGTACTCGAATCATAACGAAATTCATAACCAAAATGCTTGACCCTTCGATGTTTTAATACCGAATCCTGCCTACAATTGTCCCATTTTAAAGAGTTTAATAATTTATTTTCGTCTTCCTCCGTGATAAAATCCAAATGAATCTCTAGACCAGGTGGTAATTCGTTTGATACGTCTTCACAGTTGGCAGTTTGTGGGACTGGTAAAGACAGATGAAAATAAATAATAGAAAAACTATAAACGTTTAAATCATATTACCTTCGTTTATAAAAGCCAATAACAAAGACATTTTAGATCCATTTTCGGCATAAAGTTCTAAACCTTGAATTTTATCGTATGCATTTTTAGCATCTTCAACACAACTAAATTCCGTAAAGGAAAATTGTTTTCCAGTAACCATAACAACATTTTTAAGTTTGCCGAATTTTGAAAATATTGAATACAGTTCTTCTCTGGTCGCTCCTGTTGTTAATCCGTAATTTGCTACTACGATAAACTGTCAAATAAATGTGCTAAAATCATTTGAAGTCGGATGGGTATAATTAAATCTCGGACGAACTTGTTCGTCCAAGCTTAAACTTACTTGTGTAGGATTTGTCGAAATAGAAATTCCTTCTCGTTTATTAAGTGACATTTTAATTCTTTCAATCTTTTTCTGCAGTTTCTTTTCATCGTTTACCGACATATTAATTTAATTCTATCCTATCATGCTGTGAACATCAGTAACTGAAATCTGCATTTGCAGTTTCGTACACTTTCCATAACATTTGTGAAGTACGTGGTTCGAAATCATTGCGGTTAATTGGTAGAACTTTTCCTTACGAAGCAATATAATTTCCACAACAACCACGAAGCTGTATAACGATTAGGTAGTTCCGTAAATAATGATTTTAATTTCATACAGATCATTATTGAATCTGATAATCACGCCATAAGAACGGACTCTTTTTTAAGACTAGCGACTGCCGGTAGCGTCGGTTCCTGCCATTTTGACATAATCTGCACATGCGCGTAAATTTAACTTTTACAATTGTCATTTGCAATGCTAGGAGTAATCTATAAACAATCACTGCAAACTTATATTAAACTAACCAAATGAATGAAACAAACAAAGTCGCAGTGGTTCTTTATTTCTCATTCTTAGTAAAGTAAACAATTTCAAAAAATCCTTGCGCATGCGCAGATTGGCGCCAATCGAGGCTACCGCTAATCTTTAGTTTATATGCGGTTACGGTGGTTCCTAGGGATGAAACATTCACCAATCAATAAATCATCCGCTAAACAATGAAAACACCTGCCAATTAGTAGAACACTCGTTAATTAATAAAACACTTGCCAAATACAGAAAACACTCGCGGAATATTGAGTGTTTTTAGCATTCGGCAGGTGTTTGCCCTATGAGCCACCGTAAAACTATCTAGCGATATGTTACACGTGCCGCATCACCAAATAAAACAAAATCACATACTACGGTATATCACCTTGAATGTCATTTTTTTTCGAAATTACCTTTATTTCGCAAATCAATTTCGTTTTCAAAATACAAAATATTCGTATGAAATTTTTAGTTTTAAAGATTAACTTATGTACAATTTTAAAATTATTTATTTAATTCTTAAAAAGATGTTGCCTTTAGTCCTTCAAAAAAATGGTTATAAAGTTTGTTCTCGACTTGTGATTTGGCTAATGCAGCACAATCCTATCAAATAAATAGTAACTTATTACGAATAAATACTACAGTTACCAGTGTGCTCAATACCCGAATTAAATCACATTCGTCTCGGTATGACTTCATAACTGCATCAAATGCATTATCAGAAAGATGAGGATTTTGCAGTAATGCCTAAAAGGGAATTGAAATTTAAAAAAAAATTTTAACTTCTAAATGTTGATTGCACCAGTATTAAAACTTAGTTTACTTAAAATTAGTTAAACTGTAGTTAACATTAACTCGTGTTGGTGCAATCATCTTAAAACAATCAACCTTTCTTAAAAGCACCAAAGCATTTTTAACACTGGTCACATCGATAGAAGCACAATCCCCCACTTTATCCAATGAAAATAACTTCTTTAGTCCATCGTCGACTTGCTTTTCGAGTCGTTTGCCTCGACAACTTTCGTAAACCTTAATGATTACAACAATTAAAGTGTAATTACGGTATAGAAAAGATTACCTTTTCGCAATAAACAGCCCATTGCAATGCTTTATTAATTGATTCGCTATCGAAATCCTCTCGTGTGTGAGCGTCCTTGAGCACTTGGGTAAAAAAATAATGCAAATTGTGCATTATTTGCAACGATGACATTTTATTATCTAAATTAGTAATTCGTGACTGCCTAAAAACCAACAAAAGAAATGCTTGACCATTGACAATCGATACTTAAATTAGAAGTTTCCCGGTTTGAGTTCTGTTTATCCGGTTGATTCATCATCGCCTTGGCAACTGTCCAGTTTTTAATAATCAGCGAAGACAGTTCATTAACCTGCGAACGAGAAATGGGAAGATGAAAGTAATCGCTTTAACTATTCTTTTTATGATTCTCAGAAACATTATAAACAAATAAAAAAAATGTTTACAGTAGAAATGTACTGTACGAATTAAAGTCGATATAAACGTTGCTATGGAAACTTAAGGTACACAGCAAACGGAATAATTCTCTCGTCCAGTTTAGTTTTGATGGGCAGTTGAAACGCAATCGCGACAGATATCGGTTGGAAAAATGACGGCCGGTGCTGTTTTAGCACCGACAATAAGCGCAATTCGGACTAAGGAAAATAGTAAACCATACAACTACATCGATACGAAAACTGCCATAGAAATCAGATGCGATACACCGAATGTTGAAATTTATTACACCATCAACGGATCGCCGCCCAATCCCTTTCCATGGTTTGGTTGCGACAACAAGACATTGAAGTACTGTCATCCTTTACTTCCAGAAGAAGGGAAATGCGTGATAAAAGCCATCGCCGTCGACATGTTGAAGAATCGCGAAAGTTTCGTCGTGACCAAGTCGTTTTATATCGAGAAAGTTGTTGACTCGGTCGACGACCTCACGGCAAAATCCGATATTAAGGAAGCCGAGATAACACCAGCCGCTTCGAATCTGGAGAACCATAAAAGCAACGAGGAAAAGGATTACGAAGATAAGGATGTGGACGAACGAGAGATTGCCAGTACCGAGTCTGATGAGGATGATTTTTCAGCGTCTGGATTTAATTCACCAAGCAGAAATTCCGATGGATCGGAAAATTCCGCTTCGGATTCTCCTTTCATCGATCGCATTACGGCCGAACTCGAGAACGTTAATGCGAGAAATCCGAGCACGACTTCGGAAGAAGCGGAATTCAACGAGCCGCAAATCGGCAATACCATCGGTCGATTAATGGATTCTTTAAAGTATTTATTAGGATTTTTAATTTCTCGATTTCTATACTCGTTTTATTTCTTTTATAGATGTCCCAAATGCTCGTATTCGAATCACGCCACTCCGTCGGCTAAATTCTGTAGTTTGTGCGGTAATAAACTTGTAAATCAAATGTCGTTAATTGTTACTCTGCCATCGCTGCAACAGGTTAAACATTAGTTTATTGTTTCGAATATTGGATGAAAACTGTTACATATTTTTAGATGGAGAGATGCTCGAAATGTTTCTGTAACGTGCCTCACGACGTTCCGTATTGCATAATTTGCGAAACTTCGTTTACCGACACCAATCACGTGACTTTTAATAAATTTATAGTAAATAAAAATATTTTTTTAAAATGTTTAGAGACTAATTCGATTTTAATATCACAGGACAGTAAAGTTTGTAGCGACTGCTCGACACTGAATTCATCACGAAGCGTTTCGTGCACTCTGTGCCAGAACACATTACCGAAACAATCCCTTCAATCGACCGCGAACCCGGTTTTATTGCCCACCATTATCAATACGACCAGAAATTTTATCAAGTAATTTAATAAAGTTTTCATAAAAATTAAAATTCCCATGTTTTTTTTAGATGCGAAGAGTGTGGTCGAGTGAATTGTTGTCAAGCTCGCTACTGCGATTGGTGTGGCAAAGTGTTAACTGCGAACGAAGAGTTAATTTTGGAATGCCCGCAATGTTTCAATCGAAATCAATCAATGGCTTCGTTCTGTCAGCATTGCGGTTATCCACTGCAACCTCCGATTAATGTAGACGTTAATGCGCGATTAGTGAAGAAAACAGTACATTTTAATTATGTTTAATCCAAACTCTATTTTTAATTAATTTCCTTCTTTTAAAAGTGTGACGAAAGCGTCCTCGCACAACCGAAAATCCATCAAAAATCAACAATGACGTCTCCATGGAATATTTCGGAATCGAAATCAATTCAAACCGCCGACACTGTTTCGTGTTTGAGTCAAAAATGGCAGAAAAGCATCGGTAAAATGAGAAATATCGAAAGTATAATGGAGAATTATTGCAAACAGTCGGGTGCGACGAGCCCAGGGAAGGGTTATTGGAGACAACAAGTGGAACACGTTGCGGGTCATTTAAAGGTTTTAAAAAAAATAGAAATTTATATTTTTAGATTTTTTTTAAGTAAATTTTTTAAAATCTCATCGACAGACGGCAGCTTACAACGATTCAAATTTTCGCTCGCAAATCAGTAAAGCGAAATTGAGCAATTTAATTTCGACCAACGTCGAAGAAGGAAACGATGAATTTTCACTTTCCCTTAAATTTGCTCTGGTGTCACCATCCGGTCAAGAAAAGAAAAAACCCACTTCAAATAGCGATCAAACTCCATCGCCAATTCCCAAAAATTTACCTCCAATGCCAGATAAAATTGGCAAACGTAAAGAAAAATTGGAAGAAGTCGATTTGATCAAATTGATGCACAAATCAAACACAGCATTACAATTAAAGCAGTTACTGAATAAATGCACGAATCAGTCGAAAAATGTTTGCTCGTTGTCTTTAGAAGCCCTTCTGAGTTGGAGCATTCGTATAAATCAAGAGGAAATGATTCCATTATTAATAGAAGCCGGTTGCGATTGGAAGGTGATGAATTCCGAGGGAAACCCTCCACTGCACGAAGCCATATTGTTGAGGGAAAGAGGACTGGGTGCGGTCAAGCAATTACTTAAATGTGGAGTCGATCCCGAATTGGTTAACAAGAATGGTCAAACGGCTTACGAAATAGCGAAAGCTACTAATAATCAGGCCGTTGTTAAGTTACTCTCTTCGCATTTGGGCAAAAACATGCTCAATGAAATTGTCAAGTCCGAATTAAAAATATTAATTTAAATTAACTACCTTTATACACTATTTAATCATTTGTAGAGAATTTTATGAAATAATCTTTTGTACTTATTCAAATAAAGTTATCACTTAGTGTGATTTAAAGCTTAATTAAATTATTTTCTTACCTCTCTGCTAGGCAGTATCTTCCTGTAGCTAGACTACATTATACAAACACATTTCGAATTAAATACGCTAAGCGTAATATTAAAGATGAATAGTAATAACGACTAAGTTTTCAATTCTCTTTTTTAAACAAAAATATTCGACTGTTAATTTTATTGTTTTGTTTACGTTAAACATCGGACTGTCGCTAGACTATGAAACGCTGCTTTACTCATAACTTTTTTCTAAAATGTACAATTTCACACTAAATCTAAGATGATATACAGTTTAATTAAAAAAAATTTAAAGTATTTAGTCAAATAATATCGTTTTTGCATACGTATGTAATCATTTCTCATCTAAATAATACAGAATAATTCGTCGAGCAGATAATCCCTTTAAATCACGATTAAATTCGATTTAAGTTCCTCGATCTGCAAAGCGCATAATTAAAAGCACGTAAATAGTATAATGTCAACGTCAAAGATTCACGTGCAGTAGTTTACGAGACAGATATACGCAACCTCGATTAAATAAAAATTAACCTACATCTTTATCAAGCACTACTGACCAAATTGGTAGCTCATACTTTAATGCGGATATTTTTTGAAGATATGACGTAATCTCCATGAATGCCACGCGACATAGGCGTGGTCGAATTGGCGTGTCCCGTCCAATCACAACCGACAATTCCGAAATGCCAATCCACTATTTTTAATGGCGTCAGGTATTTGAGGAAACCCAATATTTATTAACTGAGTGTAATATGTTTGATTTCATTTCCGTGCCTTTTTCCTGCTCTTAAATTTACATCCAAAGTCAACGTACCTTAGTTAATCAATATTAAGATTTTCAGGTAAGATTAACAACCCCCATTGATGACGTTTAAAAAAGAAACCGAAAAACCCTTAACGCAACCTGTTCGTGCGAATCGACCACGCCGAATACATAACGCTACGATATCGATTTACGACTACACTGAAATTGTATTTCCCCTAAAAAGGAACCGTATAACGTAAAACCACAACTATTTAATATTTCTAACTCGAATTCGATGAACGAATACTAGTATTTAATATTATCCTCAATGCAGTTAAATCATTAAGCTACCATATTTAATATATTTTTTCAAAATATTTCAGGTAAATATGGCAAACACAGCTATTAACGACGTAGGCAGCGTCATGGATCCCGACAAATTCGAACGCGATCTGCAGGAAATATTGAACGACGGACCGAATATGAATGACAGTGACGTGACTGTGCATTCAGGATCGAACAGCCCTACAATTAGAAATAAACCACCACCTGTTTATCCGATTGGTGGCAATAGACAGCAACCCGTGCCGACATCGTTACCTGCTCCGATCAATGCACAAGGTATGTAATTTGGAAATAAATTTAATTGTGAATTTGATTTTTTATTTGATTTTTTTTCTTTAATTTATTTACGCTTGCTATATTTTTTTGTCGTACCCACGGGGTTATAATTGGTTTTTTCACTGTCAGGTGAAAAGACTGTGGCATTGCCCCCTATTTCCAGTCTACTCTACACAACATTTGCACCTTGTGCCTCTCCTCACGATATGGAGGGTACGTGGCTGTTTTGCATGCTGCATTTTTTTCGTTTTATTTTCGTTTATTTAAAACTCGAATCGTTTTTAAGTACAAGAAACGCGACGAGATACGTATTTTTTTAAGAATTCGAAATAATTTGATCGATTGTTAATTACTAAAATATTTTTAAATTGCAGGGATAAACTCAACTGTGTGTCTCACCAGCCCAAGCCCGTCTCAGTATGGCGATCCTAAGCTGATGAAACCGTCACAGTCGAAAATTGATACTATCAAACAGTGGAGTATTTCTACTTACAAATGCACCCGGCAAATTATATCCGAAAGGTTGGGGAAGGTAAAGGTTGTGTCTCTTCTCTATTCGTTCTCGTATTTTGTATTTATTTTCTCGTTTCTTTTCTTTGCCCGTTTTCGATTTCGAGTTTTCTTTAAATTTCCTTCCAATTAAAAATTTATTTTTTTAATTTGGTTTAGACATCGCGAACTGTCGATACCGAACTCGAAGGGCAGATCGATTCGCTTCGAGATACGCAAAGAAAATACGCTAACATATTACGTCTCGCTCGCGCTCTCACGAGCCACTTTTATCACGTCGTTCAGACTCAAGTGGCTTTGGGCGATTCCTTCGCGGATCTAGCACAAAAATCTCCGGAACTGCAGGAAGAATTCATGTACAATGCGGAAACGCAGAGATCGCTGACTAAGAATGGAGAAACGTTATTGGGAGCGCTTAATTTCTTCGTATCGTCCGTTAACACTCTATGTAATAAAACGATGGAAGATACTTTACTGACCATTAAGCAGTACGAAGCAGCGAGGTTCGATATGTCGCAAAATGTATAAATGTATTCGCTCGTTGTTTATATTTTTCGATATCGTTTAGAGTGGAATACGACGCTTATCGGACCGATTTAGAAACTGTAACTTTATCACCGACCGGTGACGGACAAGGACGAGTCGACGATGCCCAAAGAAATTTTAATATTCACAAAGATAAATTTGATCGATTGCGATCAGACGTGCAAGTGAAACTTAAATTTCTAGAAGAGAATAAGGTTCGTTTAATTATTTTTGCTTTGTTATTAAAACGATTTTAAATTTCAAATTTTTATTTAGGTGAAAGTAATGCATAAACAATTGCTTCTCTTTCACAACGCGATCTCGGCTTACTTCTCAGGAAATCAGCAGGCACTTGAGACCACTTTAAAGCAATTTAATATCAAAGTAAAAACACCAAATTCCACCGGGCCATCTTGGTTAGAACAATAAAATTTTGAGGATAACAAATTATTTCTTAGCATGAAATATTATATAATTTAGGTTTCACGTGATATTTGTTGATTTTTTTTTTATCTGGACAATGATTATGAAATTGGCATAGTTTTACTCCATCTTTAGCCCTGTGTGTTAGGATTGTAGTAAATATTTCTGCACACAATGCATTCTAATAAATTTTAAACATAATACTACTCGATATATTACAAAACAAAATCGCTAATGAGTGTCAAATGCAATTGTAATCGCTAGTTTTTATCGGGAAATGTTATATCGAATTGCATCGAAAGGGATTTTATTTTTAAGCGATTTGAGTTGTAAATATATATATATATATACACAATATACATATATAAATATACTATTATTTATATAATACATTGTAACCATTGTAACTTAACGGGAATATTGTATTTGTGTTTTTTGTTACTGTTTATTTATATTCTAATAACCGTGCCATGCTTTAAGAACGAATACAGATATTTGAGCACAACATTCCACCGGCCGATATTGTAATTTTCGAATTTCGTGTCATGACATATGCATTTCGGAGCATACGTGCATAATTTAGTGTTTTTGTTAATGATGCTAGTCATTTGCATTGTAATGCAATTTAATTATGGAGCTTAAAAAAAAATAAAAATTTTGATTTATTCTTGAGTTCTGCGTCTGTATCTTATACAAGTTTAAAAATAATCCGCTAATAACGGTTAAAACGGACGATTAAATAAAAGCCGGAGAACCTAGTCGGCCTTGTCAAGAACTGGAAAAGTACAAAATGGCTACCGGAAATAACCTTTAGCCCGTTATTAAAATTTCTTCTTAAAAAAATCGCTAAATTATTTGAATCGATGTCAGTTTACGTAGTTCTTAAAAACATGCCGATCGAATTTATTTTATTTCATCATTTTGCGTGAAGTTAAATTAACAAATAGAATTTTCAATGACACCAATGCCCCCAACGAACAACGACCTCTAGTATTAGAGGCGCTTTTGTCGTAGAGGATGAAAGTGAAGGTTGTGCTCAACGCGAGCTAATTGTGGTGCATTTTTGAAGATGTAAGACATGCCTGAAGAATATTTTGCCTCGCCTGTGATTAAGTAATGGAGGTAAGTGTCTTTTTTAAAAGTAAATACACTTAATTACCGAACATACTCTTATCCCGTTCATCACTTTCGCATCGCTTAACCATTTATTGTGTCCAAATGTGTAACAAAACGAAAATTAAACAACACTGTTGCAGTAACCGAGCACTAACCATCAGTCGGAAAATCTGCTCGATTTTTCATTCGGTAGGTAAACCGTCAAAACATTGATTTCTACCACTTCACAGCCGCAAAATGCATTTACAAATGCTCGCTGCTTTCTCCCAACGTTTACAAATTTACTCGGCAAATCCAAACCAAGCATAAAATTTCATTACATTTTATTTTTAAAACCATTACATTTAAAGACTAGAAAAACATTAACACATAAAAGCGGGCAAATGTTATTTTCATAGCCCTAATGTAAAGAGGAAATTGCTCGAGTTCAAATCTGCTATTCTTTCCATGTGTTTCCTTTGATTATCCTATAGAACTCGTGCCAGAAATTGTCACTGTCAAAAATTCGACTCGCAGAAAATTATATTCGCATTTTTTAAAAATTTAAAATAAACTATTTAAAAATTCAAGAGCTTGCATCGCGAATTGGTTGAATTCACTTGGAACCCGTGATCAAACTACCGAATTCGATTTAATAACCCCGAATCGAATTTTGCTTTCAATTATTTTATTAGTTAAAAATGGAAAACTAATGAAAACGTTAACACTGCATTGCAGACTAATTTCGCATTTTATATTGATAAAGGTTTGTGTAGCAGTCAAATGTTTTCTCTGCACGACTTATACATGCACCTACTGACCTCAAACTGATCATTCGAATGATCAGTTTGATATTGGTACGAACATTTTTTACTATTTATATCGTGCAATGCCCAGTTGGCTTTGGCCAGTTGTGAAATCTATTTTAAACTAGAACTATATAAACTAATAAAAGAATATTAAAACGTGCTTCAGATTAAGGTTAGAATGGGAACGAACTTTAAAACAATCACCAACATATTTTAGTTTCGATAACGAGAAGAATTTAATAAAAATTGAGTGGATAAATTTTTTTGTAATTAAATGATTATTTTTTTTATTTTTTATTTTTTTATTTTATTTTTGCCGAGCGAAGGAAAATGGGCGTGTTTAAAGGGTCCTATCATCATCATTTCTCTTGACTTTTACCAACTTGGTCCAGTCGATATTGACCTAAGGTAGGTTTATCGTGTGTTAGAAACTAAAAAGAAAGAAAAAGTCGATATCAGCAAGTTGGTGACACTAGTTTCGACATTTTAGTCTTTTTTTTTAAACCACACATGAGCAAGTGCATTTGATATTTGGGTATGACATTTTTATGTTTAAATTACGTGGCTTCGCATCACCATACGGTTTGGTATGACCTTAAAGGGCGACACACCTTTTTGTTGTAACACCCATTTTGTAATAATTGAATACTGATTCAAGTCAGGTTTTTCTTTCTCTTGTTTTAAGAAAAAAAAAATTTTTTTCTTTGCAAATTAATCTTATTTTTTGAATAAAAAATATCATTAAAATATTGCAAATTTTTTTTTTGAATTTTTTTAAAATTTAAAAAATTTTTTTATAAAAAGATATGGTGGCGCCATTTTATCTAAGTGGTGGAGGATTCGATTGGTGATGGATATTTTTCAGATTTTTGTATAATTAATCCTTTTAACCCCAAAACACTTGTTTACATCATTATGTTTCGATAAATGTGCTTGACGTCATTTTTTCCTAAAAGTTTTGATCGAAATGTAATTACTAGCAATGGTTGAGTGTATAAAAGTTGAAAATTTAGATTTCCGTTCCATTTTACAATCCCCATCTCGCTTTCATTTCCTGCGCGAACAGATGTCTTGCATTAGAGCGGAGACAAAACAAAAGATGTTTTCTTTATGACCGATTGACATCGTAAGCAATTGAGTAGTAACACAAGAAGTCAGATTCGTGAATCACTAGTTGGGAATGTGTTTCAACTGTCATTTTTTATTCTTTTTTTCTCACCGAGGATAACGAGAGAGCAACACTTGACGGTGAAGTTGGTCCTGGCCTTATCTTTTATTAAGCTTAATCGATGAATGACTCACTCGCGACCTTTGCTTGTCGGTTAAAATTTTTATAAAAAAAAAAAAATTTCCGCCACCTTGATCCACTTTTATAACATATTTTAGTTCCTATTTATACTGGGAAAAAATGCTTTTGTGGAGAGGTTTTTAGATTTTAAGTAGACTGAACTGGATGTTAATGAAGTACGGCCTTGACCAAGTCTCTTTTATCTATAGAGACCATGGCCCAAAATAAATGCTGTCAAACTCGAGTTTCTTCTTCGGTTTTTTATTTATTTTTTTTAAAAAAAATTTTAATTTCTTAAATATTTAATCTTGCAATTTTAAAAAATGCATTTAAAAATAGGTGGATTCCATGGGGTAATAAATTCATAACCAAAAAACATTGGAAAAAAAAATTTCAAAAAAGTTGTAAAATGAGTCAAATAGAAAAATCTTTGATGAAAATATGCCACTTGGTGAATGAAAAAAGAAAATTAGTGCGAAATCCAATCTTCCACACGCGTTCCATTCACAAAGTATCAAGAACATCCTCTATAAATAATAATTCTTTAAAAAAAAAAAAAAAAAAAATTACAGATGGTGACGCGTGTTTTGCGACTTTCCTCATAATTTTCTTTTAATGAGTTCGAAATTTTTCAAATCGATTCCACGTGCATCAAATTGAATAAATTAATCGGCCGAGTTCATTGACCCCATTCGTCATCGAATCACGAGATGAGAGTACTTTCAAAATGGAAATAAAATGGGAAAAGAGAAAAAAAAATTAGGTTAGTTGGCCCCCGAAACCCAAATAACGGAATTGTTAAAAACACGGGCACCTATTTACGCGATAAGGTATGACGTCATAACTCGACGCGAGGTTACAAAATGGCTGACGGGAAATTGCAACTCGTTTTTATCATTAAAAAATAAAAACACATTTTAGTAAATATTCATGAGTTATCAAGGTGACGAGGATTTCATACGTTTATTAATGTCAGAAATGCTACTTTTTGCGCTTAAGGGTGAACGAGCAATAAACGACTTTGGCAAGGAAAGTCTTAAATGAGGAAAAAGAAAAATTACATTTGCATTAATTCTAGAAAAAAAAATTAATAAAATTCATAATTTTATTTAAATCTGCAGACGGATGTTTAAAAAAAAAAAACAGTCGACAATTTTTTCGAGATGAAAAAATATTTTTGTAGTCGAAAAAACGCAAAACGTGCAGCGAAAACCACCGCGGACGCGGCTCACATACAAACTCGCTTTAAATCAGCTTTGAGTCGAATATAACCATTTTCGCTAAAAGAAGGAACGTGAAAAAAAAAATTCGATGCGGGTGAACGGCCAACATTGGCGCATTTACACTCGATGCTTACGTGTTTGCAGCCATCTGGCGTTAGCCAAGTTCTTGATACGATTTGAAGTATATATAAAATATTAACGTTGATAAATTACATCTATTTACGCGACGGTTTGCATCAATTCCGTAAATTTGGAGCATTGAAATTAAAAGCGCCGATAAAACGGACGAGACGTTCGAAATTGGTTAAAAAAAAAATTTATTTTTAATTTAATGGTTTGTTTTGGTGATTAATTTCACGTTTATTGCCCTGTTTTTACATTGAATACGCATTTTTTTTCTAAGGGCGAACTGTGCTCAGCACACAAATCTCGGGATTTAAAGTCCAAAAATAGAAATTTGGGTTAGATTTAAACTTGCATCTTTCTGGTAAACCGCAGTCAAAATGATGAATATTTTGGCTTTAAAAGTCGGTTTGGTTTAATTGTTATTGTTGTATAAATTTGTTATTGTTGATTTTTGTATTACCATAAGCAATTTTCCATTCTAAAATTAATTGCGTTTTCACTTTTGATTACGGTGATTTATGAAAATGAATGATAAATTTAACTTTTTGATTCGAAACTCTCGTGTTTAATTCAGTGCCGTTTGGGAATTACATTTGCAATCCCAAAAATATGTTCGTTTCCTTTGTACACGAAGTGCGCGAATGATTTATGTGAAGAATCCGTATTTTTCAAACCGAATTTAATCTACGGTTTACAATTTCAATATTAAGCAAAATAGAAAGATCAGACGTCAAAAAATAAAATTATTTTAGACTTTTTATTTTTGTTTTTTATTTTATTTTATTTGAAAAAAAAAATTCTTTTAATTTATTTTTCTCATTTTCAGATGTCCGTTTAGCGATAATGTACCATGTCGATGATATCGCACCAGTGAGTCAGTTCGGCCATAATGGCGCAGTCGTTGCTTCAAAACAAGCGTTTTTTCTGCCGGGAGTGGGCATTCGCCAAAATTTACCATTGTCTGGAGAACAGGCCAACGTCGAAGACTTGCGGCGCTCTCATAGTCGGTGGCCCGGGATGCGGGAAAACGGCTCTCTGTTGCGAGATGGTTTGGCCCACGGAGGCGCACGGAAGACAGAGGATGTTGAACAAGAGGATTTTGACTTTTCATTTCTGCCAAGCTCACGATATGGACACGTTATCGGTACCGAGTTTTATCTCGAAACTCGTCCAACAACTCACGAGCTCCGAACTCATATCGGGATATCAGGACAAGGTAATGACTAATTAATTACCTTCGATTATACAATTTTAAAAAGATTAATAAAAATTAACAAGATGATCAATTCATTTTGTGCGATAAGATGTATAATTAATTAGTTTTTTAAGTGATTAACAAGCAAAAAAACATTTATCGACACAAATTTATGTTTCCTAATCAAATTGAACGTGAGTCATAAACGAATATTTTTTTATTCATCGGATCACTGCTAATGTTTAAATTAGTCACTAAAAGTTTATAAATTCTCGTGTTGATCCGAATTCTCGCAACTTTTATTCTAAAGTTACATCAACTTGAATTTAAACTTGTGTTGCGTAAGAATCTACATCGTAGGTATTGAGCGATTGAATTTCAAGTAGCGAAGCTCTTCCACGTGTCGCATTTGGAATTTTGTGCAAATTGTTGTTATATTATCAAATATTAAATAGTTGAAATTTCCCATTACTTTAATGCAATAATTATTCCGGAATTTGAGATTTTTTAAGAATGTAATTATTCTTTCCGAGTTTTCTAACTTAAAAAATTAATTAAAAATCTCAATTACGGTTAACGATGATATTGTGAAACAGCGAGATAATTAAATGTAGTTAGAGGTGAATCATTCCAAGGTCAGACTTTCCAAGGCAGAAATAATTTTCGATCGAATAAACAGCAGAATCAAAACAAATCCCGGAAAATGCAGGATAAAATCGATAACTGAGATACGAAACTAAATAAATATCCAAGTGAAAATTGCTTAGCAATACTTTCGAGCCAGATAATCACCGAGCAATGACTTCTAAGAATATACCATACTTTACAAACGTTTCGATTATATCTTCCTACTGTAATCCTATGGGAGACTTAGAATCCTTGAAAACTTCTATGTATTTCGACCTATTAAGCTGATTTGATATTTAAATCGATCGACTCGATATCTCTTTCTTTCGCAATCTTAGATAGAGGATTTTTTTCCTCGGCGCTAGCGCATTCAGCACCCCACAATACTGCGTTCAAAATGTCATCATTCAAACTGATAAGACACTGAAAAGGAAAATTTGTACTAAATAAGTGTGGAAGGAAAACTCTTGCAAACGTTAAATTTTAAAAAAAATATTATAAATTTTTTTTTAAAATATACACAAACCATGTGTAACTTGTTAAACCGCGTGTTTCATCGTGATTGAATCGTGCCTTTGTTTTTTAGCTCAAAAGATCTTTATTTGAATTTTCTACGTTTTTTCAGGTTAAGGATCCGGAGATACAAGCAGCGATTTGTGCGCCCGAATGTGAACGAAATCCAGATGAAGCATTCAAAAAAGCGGTCCTGTTTCCTCTTTTGGAGCTCGAACCACCGAAACAGACTCTGTTTTGGCTCGTCGATTCAGTGGACGAATCGCACGCGCAAAATGCTGGCGAAAAAGTGTCCGGTTGCGGGAGCAGAACCATCGCCGAATTACTATCCAATCATCATCAGTTGTTACCTCCGTGGTTGCTGCTTGTCTGTTCTGCTCGTAAACAGAGCAAAAGCGTAACGCGCTTATTCACGGGGTTTCGCAAAATCAGTTTGGACGATCTGAGAAAATCGCACGTCGTCACTGACGTTCAGCAATACATTTTGTGTCGGTTGCATCACGAAGAGAATTTGAGGCAGCATCTGAGTCGGGAGACGGCCGAGATGCTTAACCAGCTGCACATCAAGAGCAATGGATGTTTTCTTTACTTAGAAAAGGTCGGCTCATATCTTTCCAAACACATTTTTTTCTTTTTTCTTTAGTATTCTTAATCCCGAAGTGTCACGTATGATTTATTGGATGGTTGAGATTAAAGTAAAAAAATTTTTTAAAAAATAAATTCGGATTAAATTTCGGAATTTTAAAAAAATAATTTATTTCTTTTTAAACTTCAAATATCGTCTTTATAATTAAATATTTTTTTTCGCACAATATTGCGATTTGGTTGTTTCTAAACGAATTTAATTAGGCCTGATTTGGAGTTAACTGGGCGCTATTAATTATATTTTATAGTCAATTTGCAATTACTAATGCAAACTTCAGCTGACAAAAAATTTGGATGTCAAATTTAATGTATCGGAGTTTTAATGTGTTTCGATCGAGTTAAGGGGCATACGTTTATTTAATAATCGGGTAGGTAGTTTCGTTTCTCAGCCACTGTTAAATTTAATCAAAGGCCGTGCTCTGGGTTAAATTAATTTCAGCAATGAAATTCAATCCGTCTACGGATTGCCCTTAAAGATTACAAGGTTTTTGCTTTCAACGTCGGCATTGTCGTGAATCATTGTAACCCGAGAACGAAAAAAATAATTTTATTTAAAATTCATTTCGAGCTTGAAATTGAACAATTTTAAAAAAAAAAAATTTTTTTTTTATTTCTTTTTCAGGTTCTAGACGGAGTGGCTGATAATTTTATCATGTTACGTGAAATTCGTGAAATTCCTGGGACGCTTAACGGCCTCTACTTGTGGCTTTGCCAAAGACTTTTCGCTCGAAAACAGTTTGCTCGCATCCAGCCTATTCTGAACGTGATTTTAGCGGCGAGAAAACCGTTGTGCGAAGACGAATTGTACATGTGTGTTTGGACGAGGAACATGCAACTGAGTCGCGAGGAATTTCACAAGCGAATGCATTTGATGTCGAAATTGCTCATCGATAGTAGCAACAATGCGAAAATTCTATTTCACCACAGTTTCGCCGAATGGCTACTCGACGTCAAACACTGCACGCAAAAATATCTGTGCCACGCGAGCGACGGACACGCCATGATTGCCATGAGTTGTACGTTACGCGCCTGTTCGCTTACGCCGGACGAAGTGAGCGATTTCGCGTTTCATTTGAGCAAAATCTCGCTGCAGCCACCGCTTCTACCGTTTCACCTGCCTCTGTGGTTGATTCAGAGCGGGTCTGCGGTCGAAGACTCGTTACTTTTAGCAAAATCGACACCGAAGGAAGCCAAAGTTCTTCGACTGCTCGTCGAAGCCGGTGCCCGACTCGCTCAAGATTCGGAGACGGGGAGCACGACGGCGTGCAGTACGACGACCGAGCCGAGTCCCGAGGACGAGCTGTTGGAGATCGCCGAAAATTTGGCCCAGCTCGATGCGAACCAGCGAACGCTTCTCCACAATGGGGCCTACGAAGGAAACGTGCAACTGGTGAACGCGTTACTTCCGCGGGGCCTCAATGTCGAGGCTGTCGATAGGAACGGGCAAACTGCGCTCAATCTGGCAGCCAGGCAGGGTCATGCGGAGGTGGTGAGGGCATTGTTGAAAGCCAAAGCCAATCCGGATCACGCGGACAACGACGGATGGACACCGTTGCGGTCGGCCGCTTGGGGTGGACACACCGAGGTGAGCGTTTATTAATCTGGTATTGATTTAGGCAGCACTTTCGGTTCGTTGGAGGCTTGAAGTTTGCGCTAATTGGTGACTGCACAATTTTCAAGCTTCCAAGCAAATTGCAGCCGATGTGATCATTAAATTCTTTCAATTGAAAAGGTTTGTTTTAAAGATTTTTGAGATTCCACTATGGCGGTTTTTTGAGGATTTTAGTATTGCGACCAAACTGCAAATCCGTTAAATGCAAAATGAGAAATGTAATTTTTATTTCAAACGGAAATGTCGTGATCCAGTGGCTGATTTTTTTTTTCTGAATTTGTTTTTGCTGTCACCATTCGAGATTACCAGTCGTTTAATTGAATTGCTAGGCTGAAAAACAATTTTCTTGTCATGTAGATTAAAAGTGCACGTATTGGGTTGTAATTATCGTTCAATTATATGTGAATTTAATATAAATCTATGTGAAAATCGATTTGGAAATTTGTGTAATCCGTTTAGGTAAGCAAGAAAAGTTTTACGTTCGTTACGTGTTACATTTCCACGAGCTCAGCTAATTCAACACGACATCGCGAAATGCTTTTATTGCATTTCTGCATGAATAACGCGACTTGTTATTGCAATTTTTATTTGTTTTTCACGTTATTTTAAAACTAACTTTTCGGATATTGAATCCACGTCAAATTTAATTCAACTTTTCTTTTTTCCCCATTAATTTCATAGTTTTATTTTTACTTTTTTTCATCGATGCCAGTTATTCGTGTATTCGTGTATTCACCAGAAGAAAGATTTCAGTAATCCACTTGGCAAAATAGAATAACGGTTTTGCATTCGATGTTTTTATTTATTTTTTATTTATTTACTTAATTAACAGTCAATAGTATAAATTTGATATTATTAATAATGTTTTTATTCACAGGTCGTCAGTGTTTTATTAGAACACGGTGCTTGCGTGGATCTCGCCGATGCCGATCAAAGAACGGCTCTACGAGCAGCTGCTTGGGGGGGCCACGACGACATCGTGCTTCAATTACTCGAAGCCGGAGCATCGGTGAATAAAGTGGACCACGAGGGCCGTACCGCACTCATCGCCGCCGCATACATGGGTCACTCGGAGATCGTCGAGCATCTCCTCGACCACAACGCCCACGTCAATCACGAGGATGCCGACGGTCGAACCGCCCTGTCCGTTGCTGCTCTTTGCGTACCCGCCAGCGAAGGTCACGCGGGAGTTGTCAACATACTTCTGGAGCGAGGAGCCGAGGTGGACCACACAGACCAGGACGGGATGACGCCGTTGTTGGTGGCCGCATTCGAGGGTCACCGAGACGTGTGCGAATTGCTGCTAGAATATGACGCGGACGTCGACCACGCCGACCAGAGCGGCCGGACGCCCCTGCTCGCTGCCGCCTCCATGGGTCATTCGGAGGTAGTCAATCTGCTGCTGTTTTGGGGCGCCGCGATCGACACGATCGACGCCGAAGGCCGAACGGTCCTGTGCATCGCTGCCGCGCAAGGAAACGCCGACGTGGTTCGTCAGCTTTTGGATAGAGGTTTGGACGAGACTCACCGGGACAACGCCGGATGGACACCTCTGCACTATGCCGCTTTCGAGGGTCATCGCGAGGTGTGCGAGTTGCTGCTGGAGGCCGGAGCGAGGGTGAACGAGACGGACAACGACGGGAAACACGCGTTGCTCATGGGCGCGCAGGAGGGGCACACGCAAGTGGTGATGGTTTTGGTGGACAACGGGGCGGCGATCGATCATCGATCGCACGACGGTCGGACTGCATTTCGTGTGGCGGTGCTTGAGGGTCATCACGACACCGCTCACTTGCTGTTGGAGCAGGGCGCCGACGTGGACTATCTGGACGCGGACGGACGGTCCACGCTCTATCTGCTGGCATTGGACAACCGCCTGGCCATGGCGACTTTTCTGCTGGAGAGCGGTGGCAGGGTCGAGAGCCAGGATCTTGAGGGACGCACTCCGTTGCACGTGGCCACTTGGCAGGGTCACGTGGACATGGTCGAATTGCTGCTCAACTATGGCGCGGACGTGAACGCGGTGGACAACGATCGTCGGACTGCACTGCAGTCAGCGTCGTGGCAGGGACACTCGTCCGTGGTCAAGTTGCTGCTAGCCCGGGGAGCCGTGGTCGATCACACTTGCAACCAGGGAGCCACGGCGCTTTGCATAGCTGCGCAGGAGGGACACGAGGAGGTGGTCAGGCTATTGCTCGAGTACAACGCCGACCCAGGACACGCGGACCAGTTTGGACGGACAGCGCTGCGGGTAGCCATGAAGGCCGGACACATCCACGTCGTGCGTCTGTTAGAAGAATCGTTTGCCGCACTGCACCCGAACGGCGTGGCGGCTCGCGGCGCAAGATGCGGCGGCGGCAGCGTGGGAACCCCGTCAGTCGCTTCGGGCTCGACGGCCGAGACGAAGCCGTGCAGCGCAATTCTGTGCCCGCCCGGTTTCCGCTCGCCAGCCGAATCGCCCGTGTCGACGGCCGATCGACGCCAGTCTTTCATTTCGAACCCGTCGTCGTCCAAATCGTCGAGCAACTTGACCAGTTCCACCAACAAATCCCAACACTCCCAACAGGGCGGAAACGCCCAGCTGCCACCGCCCGAAAACCAAACTTCCGGAGCTCAAGGCGGCGGCGCAGGTGGAGGAATTGGCAACAGTAGCGCCGATCCCGTCTCGGGACCCCCTTCTTCGGGCGCCATGACTTTCACTCAACAATTACAACAATGCACTCGCAACAGAAATCGACCCATGAGTCGTGTCCTTTCTCCTCTAAGTGAACCTCAGTCTCCACTCAACTCACCGCCCCTATCGCCTTTGAGCGAAGTGCAAAGTGCGCGCTTGTCGCCCGTTCAAGGTTTGGCTAGTCCGAATGCAAAACCGGCTGGTGGATATATGGCCACGGTCACGGTGCCTTTACTTCCAACTTTGCCGGAAGATAGAGCGAGGAAAGGCGCCGCTTCGTCGCCCCGCTCGCCCGATTCAAAAATGAGGCGAAATGGTATAGTAACTAATCCGAATTTTAAAGGTGCCCAAGCACCGCCTGCATCGAACAGTGTTAAGCATTCAGCTGTGACTGGGTATAAGAATCCTCTAAGGCCCAATGGACTCCCGCTAAAAAAAGAAACGCCCTTGTAAAAATGGTAAGTGAATGTCTTCTTTAGAATCAAAGGTAAGCGAAAATCTTGAATTCTTCGAATGCTAGAAATTTTTTTTGTTTTTATTTTTTTAAATTTTCTTTTTAATACAATCGTAACTTTAAAAATTTCAATTTCGATTTCTCGCGGTTAAAGTGCGGATTGTTAAGCATGCACATTTAGTTTTTCATTTTCTTAGAAAACGTGACTTTTCCAAATTTAGTTGAAGAAAAAAAAACAATTGACAAAAAGGTGAATTAAAAGTGGGAAATGTTTGCGTAGTCAAGAATAAAATTTAGAAAAAAAAAAAATATTTTTTTTTAAATATTTTTTTTTCTTCCAGAGATTCAGTTCGCATTGCAGGGTGAATGACTCTCGAGTGTAATTTATTCACTTCGATCCATTGCTCGCGACGTTTATTAGATTTTTATCTGTTTATTTTCTGTTTATCATACGAAATTCGTTTTCTGTTTTTCTTTTAACGGTCGAAAAAGCAAGGAGAAATTCTATTTTATTGATTCTGATTCGAAATCGAGAAATTAATTGCATTTATAACTTATCGATTGCATTGATTGTAATCAGCAATCGTACGAGATTTGAAAACTATGTAAACAAATTTATTTCACGTTTGTCATTGACGGTTTAAAATTCAAGGGGTACAATGTGTAATTGAATTGGATTAACGTTTTGAATTAAATAACCATTTTAAAGTATGGAACCAACTTTTTTTTTCCTTGTTGCATTTCCTGATTTATGTAAATGGCATCGTATTATTTTTCTAACTCTTTAAGAACCTTCGAAAAGCAAATGTCTAGAGAATTCGAGTTTAAGGCTGCTCACTGCCATCGTTTTAAGTTTCTCACTCATTGGTTGGGAATTTGATGACGAAGTCGATCGAATTCACTTGAATTAATGTATTGTTGACTTTGTGGTGTTGTGTGTGTACTAAAAGTAATTTTTTTTTTCGAATTTCAATTTGATAAATTTTTCTTCGATTTATGACGTACTTTTTTTTCAGTTGCAAAGTTTAATCATACTCAATTTCTGTTTTTAGTTTCAATAAAAAATCTTTGTCAGAGCTTAAAATGAGTTTTTCGAAATTTATTATTTACAGGTGCGAGTCGAGTTGGTATACGGTTGATGTCGAAAGGAAATTTCAAAAATCTATAAAAATCTCGTGCAATATTCTAAGATATCCGGTTACGGATCAATACGAACTATTTTCATTAACTCTATCTATCCTACAGATTGCGTTTTTAATCAAATGTCAATTCTTGAAATTGAGAATTTCGTATTTTATTTTGTTTTTTTACTTTTTTTTATTTAAATAATATCGTAGTGATCGTCATATTACTCATTTGCATTATTTAGTAAAAAAAAACAAAAAACATTAATTTCAATAATAGATGAAAGAAAAATAAGAAAATAAAAAACACTTATGAAATGTTAGATTTTTTCTAAATTAAAAATTTAAATATTCAATGTTAAGTTATTTGACTTAAAAAAACAATTGATATTTATTACTTATTCCAGTCGTGTTCGAATCATTTTTCAATTCGACTGATCACTAAATAACACACCATATGACTACAAATGTGCTTCAATTGTGAATTGCACAATAGTACTAGTGATATTTTTTTATATTAATATCCTAAAAGTTATTTTATTAATAATATTTACACTTCTGTGAATTTCCAGTCGAAATTCGAAGACCGAACACTTTAGTACAGTCTAGGTTTTGCCCGTAACTAAATCGTGTAAAATGAATTTAGCAACACAACATTAAACGTGAAATTCATTTGTTGTGTCCATCATTAACTTAAGAGAATTAAACTCGCAAAATTGACATTAGAAATAGGTAACACATGTTAATAACGCATTTAATTTTTCCAATTTGACTAATGGATGACATTTTATAACCGTAATTTTTCATTTAGTCTACTGCAGTTTTCTATAATCTCTCATTTCCGTTCGTGGTTAATCTTAATGACAAAACGAATAAATCTAATATTTTTCAAAACCATTTTATCCTCCGATGACATTTCAGTGCCGTTATTCGCTTTGCGAATGATTTCAAAGAATTTAATTTTGTCGGCAAATATTTCTAATATTATTTCTTTTATTAAATTTCTAACTCGGGTTTACTTAAAAAATTTATGCAATTAAACTAGGATGGTTCGCGGAGGTTATGCGAAGATAATTGGTTTTTCGCAAAATTATTTTTCTTTCTCTGTTATGAATTATTTTGTATAGAAATTGTTTACGTAGCAATGGTCGACTTTGTTTGCAGTATTGATTTGGCATCAAATTTAACATGTGGTATTTATACAGTTGGCAAATTATATATAAAACTGTTAGTTGTATTGTGCAGGCATAATTTTAACACTAGAAATTCTATTTTCGAATTGATCTGTATCAGAAAATATAAATCAGGTCCATTAAGTTAAAAATTGAAATTCTTTTTAATATAAAAAGACGGTTCTGCTCTTTTAAATAAATGATTTTTTAATAAAATATTTCATAGAAATTGAATTTCCGCTCGATTTGTTTTGTTGAAATTTAATATAGTGAATTGGGCAAAAGAAAGGGTGCTTCAATCTATGACGGATTAAACGCTACATTTTATCTTGTAAAAACATTTTCAAAAACATTTTCTTTAACCATAGAAACCAAGTTGTGTAGCTACGTCACATTCTTAACAATTTCGATGCTTTTCCGAGCATAAATCACGCAAATAACCTCAAACTCTATTTGACTAAGATATAAACGACAAATTGCGTAATTACTTGCAAGTAACAAGCTATAAAATTAAACTCCTAATAAAAGGCGCTAATTAAGGACCACAAGTGTTACTGTTTTTTTTGGTTTTTCTTTTTCTCTGTTAAAAAAAAAAAGATAAAAAAAAAGTTTCAAATTAACTCGTCTAATTTGCCCAACACCATTCGACCAGTAATGAACCTCAGTTCATTTTGCGAAAAGCAATTTATTGCTCGTAAGTGAAAAAGTTGGGAGAAGGATAGAGAAACCTATTTGTGGTAAGGTCTTCTTACAGTACTTCTTCGACTCAGACTTTGATTAAGACGAATTTGTTTGCTTTGTCATGACTACGGTCATCGCTGATGAAAAACAGGCGCCGGATTTTCTAGTTACGAGAAAGATCGAAATTGTGGGGAAAATTATTTTTTATTTTTATAAAAATTATAAAATTTATTACCCAATTTGTCGCTAGGAAATGAATATTTTAATCTTTATCTCAACGTATTTAAGTGGAAACCAAGTGAAACGACTAAAAGTGCTTCGTTGCATTGCAATTGCAAGTTATCAAATTTTACAACTTATTTTCTCGAATGATTCATCGCTCTTCTTTGGCTATCTTATCACTATTTAACCTCCTTCTTCTCACCCTCTTTCTGTTGTCGGATGACAGTTAAAGTGCCAATTTTGCAACTACATAGAATTTGGGCAAATGACCAAATTTGTTGTTGAAAGACACGCAGGTGCAATTTGCATAGTGCAAAATCATCTACTTTTATTTTTTTTTTTTAAATAATGAAACAAAATATATTTTATTTACAACTAATTTTTTCTGTATTTTTCTATTTCAGACTCTTCGTCGTATATTAGACAATCTTCAGGATGCAGTACGAAAATTTTTTAGCGCAATAATTCTCGTTTTTTCACCAATAAAAGCTTACTAAATCATAGCTTGTGGTACCAACTTTCATTATACCGAAGATGGATGAATTGATGCTTTTCTTAGGCTACATTCGTATAAAATGGAAAAAAGGTTTTTTATGGCTCAAAAAGCACGAAAATTATATAATACTAAATAGCGACTAATACCTCGTTACTTATTTTAAATGGTAAACACAAGAGCCATTTTTAATTTTTTTTTTA